>VZRO01003881.1:0-20342 GCA_013397915.1 Daphoenositta chrysoptera
GAGCGCTGGGCAAGGAGCGCAGCCCCGGCTCGGCCGCCTGAGGGGCTGCGCCTCGCCCTCGCCTCTGAGGGAGGGCGGAGGGCAAAGGAAAAGCGTTCGAAATAATGCGGTTCCTTTCCCTGCGTCACACACGTTTTCGGTATCCCTCCACGCAGCTTTCCACAGCCTCTGTGTTTCTGCAGAAATATGTTTAGGTTTGTGCACAGCTCACTCGCAGACCCCTGACAAACCTGGCAGTTACCGAAATTCACAGATTGCAGTGCTTAATATGCCATAGTGTCAAAATGGAACTGGGACTCTATGACCTAGTGAGTATGATAGAGAGGTTCTGGTTGCTGTCTGCTGTCCTTTCAGGTCATCCTGCCCTCAGTGTAATGTTTTGAGACACAGCGATCAGCTCTGAATGCATCTTTAAGGGAGGGGAGTCCCATAGACATGGAGGTGTGGGAACCAGACGATGTATGGCACCACATTTGGCCACTCTTCCCTGGATCAAGTGCATTTTTACTTCCTGTACTATCTGAACATCCAGAACGAAGAACGAGTGGTTTCTCCCAATTACCTTAGATCATAACTTCCATTAAAACATGTTTGCATTTTTGAAATTATTTTTTCTGTTAAAACATATTAACATTTTTTTATTCCACCAGAACATAACAGAGCAGTTATTAAATGCTTCTGTCTTAGTAGAGGCAAGATGAAGTTCTTGGCCCTTTCTTGTACATTTTTAGAGCGGTTTTAATAAATAATGCATATCATGCATTATTTTGTATTGCATTGTAGCATACAACTTGGAAAATGCTTAATCAAATTCCGGTGCTAAACTTCCACAGAACAGCAATTTATGTTAGTATTCATCCTTTCTTGATTAATATATTTTAATATATATTTGTTTTGTGCAACTTCTTCCAAAGCTAAAAAATTCCTCATATGCTGTGACATTTTCTCCTGCCAACACAATGCTGAAATGAATAGACCCAGTGGATCCATCCATCCCCCAAGAGGATGCCTTGCACCCATCCCTGATGCTGGTGCAGGCAAACTGAAGCAGGCATTATACAGTTGTGTGAGACAGCTTAACTTATCCTATGGCTAGAACTGCACCCTGAGGCTTTGGAGTTGCTGTGAGGAGAGTAGGATCAGCTACTGTTAAGGAAACTTGTTTCTCTGTAAATGTCCATGGTGCTGTATCTTCTGGAAGTACTCAGACATTTTAAAAGACATGGACTAAAGTCCACCTAAGGTAATCCTGAAATACGCCTAGTTTATCTTCTAGACTTACTAAGAATCTAAATAAGTACAGAAAAGTTTCAGATACATATTTAAAGTATGGCAGTGCTAATGTAGTTCCTAGCTGCGACTGCACAGCCAGGGAAGGGAATGTCCCTGCATTGCTGTGTACTTCCCACTGCATCTGCTGTTCCTCTCTGACTTAGCTGAACTGGGGTAGAGATGCAGGCAATCTGCTCTGGTTAGAAAGTCAGAATGTTTCAGGGAGAAAACGATCCATGGGGAACTGAGGACAAGGCTAAGTTTTCTGAAACTGGCCCTTTCTTGCAACAGGGCAGCTATTCACCATCCCTCAGATAAAACCGGAGCAAAGACACAGAATGTCCTTCCAGGCATTCGCCAAAAACCACTCATTGGATGCTCTGAGATGTGGACTATTTATTCTACAAGAAGCACAGATTAGCCATTGTTGCTGTAAATTGTTTGTCCAAGTTATGATTCTCTGAGGGACATGCTACGGTCTTGGCAAAACAAATAAATACGGATTAATCATAAACTTACACCACTGACAATTGCCAAGTTTGCTCCCCAAATATCCACTCAGGGAAAAAAAAAAGGCAGAACCTGGCCATACAGTGTGAGAGTGATGTGACTTTTAGAGTTCATTATTCATATCTTCCTTTGAGACTAACTTTCCTTGTTTGTCATGTGCACACACCCCTCATCTGCTCCCCTCCTCCAAAAATTACAGTGCAGTTACCCTGGTTCAACAGATGTGGGTTATAATTCAGATTTGTGAATATTTCTATATTTCTAAGGAGTTCTTGCGGAATGTAATTCTTCAATCAGATTTAGTGTTTTTACTGTTACTTTCAGAAGATTAATTAATTGCTAAGATGTGTTTTTAGTTTCAATATTTTAATTAGTGAGTAGTGAAATGCTACATTGATAGTTGATTTTTTGTCATCTTTCAAATAAAATAAAGGAAAAGATTATGTGTTAACATTTTCTCTAATGTCTTTAGAACCTTGATATGTTGTTTTCCCAAGCTTCTTAAGAAAGTTCTCGTCTTGCACACCATGAACAAAAAAACCACTGGAATATTTTGTGAGGGTAACTATCACCCCCAGAGACTGATTCTGTGGTGTACATGTGACTGTTGAACCTTTGGCTACATGTTTAATTGGGGAAAGGTACAGCAAAAAAGTTTTAAGTTTTAGAAGTGGTACAAGCATATCAGTCTTGCCACAGCTGACACACTTCTTGGTTCGGAATGCAGACTAGCACAGGCCGTTTCACCCACAGTTCTCTACAACAATAGCCTGTATCATCTGCAATGTGATGTCTGTAAGTGTTCATGGATTGCTTTTGTTATTTCACATAAACAACCCCCTCTCGCACTGTTGCCTCCCAAGAGCAAAATCCAACTATGCTGTATTTGTGACTGCAATCCGTTATTTGAATATTTCAAAATGGAATCATGGGAGTTTATGTGTTTTTGTTGCTCCGGAAGTGTAACGGTGAAATTCGAGCTCTATATGCAAAACCAGCGAGGGTTAGTGGAAGTCTAAACTTGTGCTGCACTCTGTCATGAAGGTAATACACCAGGGTGACTGCCATGGTGTAAGTTCAATGGAGTTCTTTTCTGTTGTGTACTAATGAGATTAAGAGACTGGATTACTGCTCTAATGTCTACAAGATCACAGCTCATGGGAATGAAAAATTAAGGCTACTGATGTTGCTTTTCTGTTTTTGTTGCTTGCTAATTGGCTAGGTTTAGGTGAAGTTTTTTACTGTGAAAAAACCCAGGGAGACTAGAGATATAGTATTACCTGGAGAGAATCATGACAACTCGCTGGCATAGATTTATTTTTAAATTTTGTTATTGAAAGCTTCAAAGCTCCCAGTCTTCACTGCATCGCAGTCCCTGAGAAAGGATGAAATACAATCTGATTAAGAAGTTTAGCATTTCCTTCTTAGATATGTGAAATAAAGAACAGTTCTCTGAGCCACTCCTTTCCTGACTTATGACTGATGTGTGCAGAACTGTTTTGAGTATCTGATATCTTTATGATTCAACTGGATGCTTGTTTTAAATCTTAAAAAAAAGACTGGATGTGGCACTTGGTGCCATAGTTTAGTTGAGGTGTTAGGGCATGGGTTGTACTCGATGATCTTAGAGGTCCCTTCCAACCTGGTGATTCTGTGATTTTCATATGCTTCTTTTTCATTTAGCTAAAACATGTTATTATCGCAGTGAAGGCTTATTTGTGGAGGCAGATGATTATGACCTTGGCAGATTTTGTATCAGAAGCGTTTTTTCAGCATTTTTGTGAGGAAGTATCAGAGCTCGCTGAAGCTGCATGAAGAGGGAGACAATGACTTCTTTTGTGAGCAAGATGAGATACCATTTCAGAGGAGGCCACATGTACTAGTGCCTTTGGGGGTACTTGGTGCCCCCTATTTTTTTCCTGAACCTTCTCTGGCTACAAGAGCAGGCAATACCACTCAGTTGCCATACAAACGAGCATGCTGCTTCCAGGCTATGTGGATGCAATTTAGAGAGGCTCTGCAATCAATGCTTATGTCCCCCCTTTGCTGGAATGGTAACTACAAAGCAAAGAAGTTATTCCCTCGTTTTAAATAAACCCACTGAGAAGTACATCTGTCTTAATTCTGATATTGGCCAGAATAAGGGACACCTGAATGAAACCTGAACTCAGAGGCAGAAAAAATTTGCAACATTCAAAAGGCCTGTATGCAACAGAGTAAATGTTTTGGTTCCCTTTAAATCTGTCAAGTTAGAACAGCGAGAGACCTTAGAGAAAAGCAGCTGCCTTTGCCTCACTGCTTTACTGCCCTGAAAGCAAATGACCATAAATAAATGCTCCAGCAGGAACAGATGTTTTGATCTACATCTCTTTTTTTATTGCAAAACAATTGTTACAGAAATTTCAGAAAGTTCTACTGTAGTAATTGCCAACTTCTGCTTTTTATTACGCATCTAAACACAGTCTAAAAGTGCATTGTGAATCCAGTAGACCTTTGGAAAGGACAATTTTCCCTAGTTATGTACATTTAGACAAATCATACTTGAAAAGCTTTGTATTAGTAGGAATTAGTTTAAAATGACATTTTAGTAATTTTTATCCCTTTATAAATGATTGTTATACACTTACAAATGATAGCCCAAATAATAAATGATTAAATAGCTATTAGTATAGAATATTGCAAACACTGTTCCAGACAGCAGTAGCAGCAAATAGACTCTCGTCATGTACAACAACTGCAGTGGTGGAAAAAGATATAACTTTAATACAATTTACTCTTGTGCAGACATAGAACTGTGTTTCACATCCAATTCCCTCTTCTGTCCCTTCCCCCTCCCTCCCAGATACTAAAATAAACAAGAGTTATCACTTCCCTGCAGCAGAAACAGCAGCAATTTAATAATCAAATTTTTTTTTACCTAACAGCCTTTTGAAATAAGTATCGTGTGGCTCTATGAACGATCTGAAAGCATACAGCAAAAATTAAAAGGTCAGAGACTGTTTCACAACCAGACTGGCTCAATGGCTCCATCATTAGACTTCCAACTTGAAGATGATTTAGTGTAATCCATGCCATGACTCAAAGTAATATTGAGTTAGAAATGCAGAATAAATCCATCTCCTGACAGAAGTCAGAGTATGCCACCGAAATCAGTGGATTTTCTGCAGATTTGCACCAGCATTGGTAAGACCATAATTGTAGTCAATCATGGAGAAGAGAAGGCTGTATGACCTGTGTGACCTGTGGTGTTCCCTGTATGGCTGGCTATACACAGGGTGCAGAAACAAAGTCCCTCTGCATCCAGTACTACTGCTCCTGTGCCAGTGTCTGGCAAGGACAGTGAAATCCATCTAGAGCAGAGAAGAGTTTCACTAGGCAAGCAGACATCCCCAATGATTCACTTCTCATTCAACAGTTTGGACTGCTTTTATCTGAGGTGGTTGAAGGGAAAATTCATGCCAGGAATCTTACCCATTTCTTTTGAAGAAGATGATCTATACCTAGTATCTTTCAACAGAACTGAAAATGTGGCCTTTGTTGAACCAATTATGCGTATTTGTGCAAAAATGCAAATATACTATCATTTTTAAGCAGGGGAAAGACATCAAAACTACCTAAGCATTCCGAGGGAAATCCAGGAACAACCAGCTCACACTTTCCCGTCGGGCGATCATGAGATCCTCTTTAGTGTTTAACCTGAGCAACATAACAAGACATTTACGCTTGTTTTGAAAACCTGCACCATGAGTTTACAAAGAATTTTGTTTCTCTGGCTCACTCTAATACTTTTGATAACTTCTGCTCTCAGGACAGATACTGGCTTGCACCCACTGCAGTCATTGGACTAAGGCTGTGTGCTGCTACCAGCACTTTTTTTTTTTTTTTTTTGAGCAGTTATTCATGTAGTTGCATTTTCCATGCGCTGACGGTTTCTAAGAAACAAATAATTTTCTTCTCATACAAAAAATATACCTAACTAAGATATTTATCCCCTGACAAAAGGCTATCCTTTCCTCAAAAGGTACAAATCGGTTTCATTATTTTTTTTTACCAAAAAATCTATAAATGGAAAATTAAAAAAAAAAGTAATCTATGTCTGGAACCCAGAGGGATTTCTGTATGTAGATTAATGGATGTTTTGGTTTTTCATTATATTTTCAAATTATCCCCTCACTGCCATTTGTTAACTGGCACTTGTGCTAAGAAAATAATGTAGCACCTGATCTCTTCCAAAAAAAAGAGAGAGCCAAATGTCTGAGCACTGCTGTAGGTCCGCATTTTGTGTTGAGTATTCAAATTTCATAAAATACAATTGTCTTTTAAAAATAATAAAAAAATCACTTACTTTGCTAAAGATCAAAAATAATGGAAATAATGTAAACATCCAAAAGTTTGAATTTATTCCTAACTGGATTCATCTTTACAGGCAGGCAATAGCAAAATGTTAAGTCTCCTAGCAGTCCAAAGAAACTCATGGAACAATGCATGCATTTTCTTTGACACAAAAAAAGACTGGACTGTAAGGAAGAGAAACTACTTCAGTCATATCACACTGTTATTGTGAAAGAATAATGTGCTATAATACAATACCTAGGACAAGTGTTTACCCCAACTGTAGAATAGAATCACTTAAACTGGAAACAACAGAATGGATTACTATAGGAAAATATTTATAAAATACTGCACACTGCTTCCTCAGTCAACCAGCACATGTAAACAAACAGCTAAGCTCAGTTGAGTTTTAAAATATTATTAAAGTTCATTTATCTTATAATCTTTTGCATAACATGCCAGTTCATCTTTCACACCATCACAACTCATCTGTCACAGCCCACAGTGGCTCATTAGAGGTTTATACATCAGCTCATACAGACATTTAAGTGGAGCTATACAAAGAAATGTGTGAAACATACCAAACTTACACACTGTGACCAGAAATGCATATTCCATATGTAAGCTAATAATTGGATAGTGGAACTTAATGCTTGATGCAACATGTGCTATTTTATTGAATGTTACAGATTTACAAACAAGACCATGTAATGAGATATTAAAACTGTCCTGTAACGTTCACTAATATTACCACATGTCACAACTATATACGTGTCTATTTCAAAAGCTATCCTTTGATACAGAATACGCTGTATGGCACATGCTATAGCTACATGATGATGGATGATGAGACTTATATCTCACTAAATGGTCATAATATTGAGAATAGGAAGTCTGGTCCCATTGCAAGAAATTGGTGTTTTATCATCAAATTCAAAAAGGAGCAGTTTGATGCAATGTGTAAAAACCAGGTGAAAATAAAATAATCTAACATCCATCATAATATACTCTGTAGACACCACATTGTAGAATAAATGGGAAACATTCAGGAAAAGTAGTGTTCTGACACCTTGCAATCACACTTTTAACATCTGAATTTACATTTTATATATAATGGCAAACTTTAAGAGGTAAATAAAGTGTTCTGTTTCATTTCACCTGGAATGTGTGCTCCAGATCAATAAGGTGCTGTATCCTAAACATCTATACAGCTTCTGGGTTTGGCAAATTTCTTTACCCTGACAAACTAACCAATGAAATCTACCCCAGAGGAGAGCCCTATGCCTTGAATTAATTCACTAAGCGCTGTCGAGGAATTTCTAACAAATCTGAAATTCCTCTCGAGTAGACCAGTAATATGATGAAGATGAAAGAGTCCACAACAGTTTTAGCAGACATTCATAAAAGTAACAAAGAAAACAAAGTAAGAATATCCCCCTCTACTCTTCATAGATATATAGATTTGGAGAAGCCTTAGGAAAAGGCTGCTAACCGAAGGTTGGCACATTTGAAGCATATAGTTATATACAAGTTCCTTTGCCCTTGGGCATTTTGCTATTGTTCAACAATCAGCCTGCCACAAGCATGCTTCATAACGCACAGAAAGGCTTCTGACCTCTCTTGGTATCGCCATGTGACCACAATGCTGCACATGGGCTGCAAGGCAATTGCATAAACACGGTGTCTTGGTGGAGTTTAGTTCATTGAAAGCCTGATCAAACAGAAGAAAGCAAGGAACACGTTGGTGCAGAACGTATGAAACACATTGTTCTTAACATCCCCCTGCTGCATTTCCTTGTTTCCTGAACCTTCCAACACAGTGTCTTGTTAACTAAATGTTTCCACCTTTTTTGCCTCTTTTCTCGAGGCTGAATAGTTATTTTTCTGTCTGGATTAGTTGCCTTTTGGACTTAACTCTCAGATGGTGCTCAGAGTCTCCCAGGGCGAGGACTCAGTGAGAAAACATCAGCTTGTATTCTCAAAGCTGCCTTTGAAAGATTATTCCCATTTAAATAATGTGAAATATGTACCCCACTCACAAATGTTCATTTTTAATAACAAAAAGGAGCTGGTTCTACACAGATATTGGTAATTGTCGAGATACTTTTAATACCACTAGTGTCAACTTTTTAAAAGCTTAGAAGTTGTGCCTTCATAAAGGAATGTGAAGTTTTTTTCCAGTTGCAGTTTATGCTTCTCCACCCTTTTCCAGTCTTCTGCATACCTGACCACCTGGGGCAACTGTACACCTTCTCACGAGAAGTTTGAAACCCTGGTTGACAATGTGGACCCTTGGAACGTGGGTGGGGTCAGTGGAGTTACAACTGTCCTCAACCAAAACCCATGACTGCACTACCGTTCAGACACACTTTCTCCTACTAAAAATGCCCATTGTGTGATATGCTGATGAACGGTGGATGCCTACTCACAACTCATGGCTTTTGCTGTTTACAGACACTTGCAGTTTCACTTTGGTTCTTTTACTTACCTTAGAAGCAAATAGAAATTCTAGTGTTTTCCAGTCCTCTGCCAAAAATACTTTCCTTTAAGCAGCTTCAGTCTAATTACATGGTTCTGAATTCAGACTTCTTGATAAATTTTGTATACTTTAAAAAGTCCAAATACAGCAATGTTCACATGGAAAAAAAAGTGTGTGTATTTTTAGGTGGGGCAATGATGTGAAAAATCAGCAGCTCAAATGAAAGAGCAAGAAGAACCTGGTAGCAGCATGGTGGATAAATCTCCCTAATTTATATACATAATTAAACTGAGCAGTGAGAACTGGACACTATTACTATGCACTGCTCTGATCATCCTGTTCTTGTTGTTTCATCACATCCTTTGATTTAGTGAGACAACATACTGATGACAAATGTGGTAAAAAAATAAATATATACTATTCCACTTAATTACATTCATCCTGAGCTTGCTCAGCTGTGCTAGAATCTAGAATGCCTGTTTTATACAGGAAATCACCTGATATTTTACCATAAATTCTTCTTCCATTTAAGTTGCATTAAAAAAGGCATTTCATTTCCCTTTCCACTCTTGAAAATATAAACTTTCTGGGGCACTGGAAGTTGATACAAAAGGAGACAAATGAACATTTATAGTTGTTATTGTGTTCAGCTTTCTTCATTTCCACAAGTGTGGGATGGAAGGGACTTGGGAGACTTTAGGTGTGTTTGCTGCCAGTTCCTACAGAATAACAAATGCTTTTCACCAGTCATCACAATGGTGACATAGATGAAAAAGAAGTTGTGATTGAAGTTTGGAACATCTAATTTGTACATCTCTTTTTTGCCAGTTAATTCCTGCATCTTAAAAACTTGAATAATGATAAGCAATCTTAGGATGCCCTCTAATAAAAGGCAGATATCTAGACCTATTAATTTATTTCTTCTGACTTCATAAAGGGGGCTTTTTATTCCTCTTGTTTACTGAAGTTTTTGTAAAGCTTTCATCCCTCCCTTTTTCCTTAAGTGCAAATGTCAACTGGGTCAAGATGCAGTACCTCAGTGGTGATGCTGAGATTGAAAATGTGCTCCCTTGACCAGTGGCTAACGCCAATTGGACTTGACACGGGGTGATGTGAAGGGTTTTTTAAGATTCTGCTACGAAAAACAGACTGAAGAGCAGATGACCCTTAGACTGCTGGTGAGCTCTGTCAAAGCCTAGCTGTGTTTGCTTTCAAAGCTGCAGAAGGCTCCTGTTCTTGACAGTCTCCTCATGGACAGGTTGTCCCCTCTGCTCTCTGGCCTTGAGGACTTACTCCTCTCCAAGGGGTTCCGCAGGCCTGTTGTGTTTCGCTGCCGGTCAAGTTTGTCGCTGATGGAGTAGCTCTTCCGTGTGTGCTGGGCATACAATATGTTGGACTCCTCTGCAGAATAGCTGTTGGCTCGCTCTATTTTCGGAAGTGGGATGCTGTTGGGCAGAGTGGTTGTGGCACTGCTGTCTTGAGGAGATAAGGGGATTCCCTTCTTGTCTTTGACCTCAATATCCTCATGATCAGAGCTTGGGTGGGTTAGTTCAGCTTCTCTCTCTGGGTGGCAGCATCCCAAGTCTTCCACTTTCCCCCTGAGACTTCCAGGGAAACTGGCCCTCTCTGCAATGGCCTGGGGAGCGCTCACACACCTCGTGTCTATGCAATCTGTAATACTTGTGTACTCTGCTGTTTTGACTGGGACACCAAGGCTGCTGAAGTAGCTTCGAGAAGGAGAGAACATGAAGCTGTGAGATTTCACAATTGGTGTTTCCTCCAGAATAAATGGAGTCGTAGCCAGGTAACGACTGCTTTTAGATCGCTCTAAAGTGTGATACAAGGGGGGGTCTGAATCCCATGGGATTTGGCAATCTGTGATTTGTGAATAGTCTGAAGAAAATGCTCTTGTTTCTATTCCAGAGGTTTCTTCATAATCAAGACTCCTGCCAGAGATCTTTTCACCAGGTGTTCTGCTAACGTATGCACTATTAGCTAAAAGGGAAGAGGCTATGTGAGCTGGCAGAGCTGCATCTTCGGGACCAAGAATATTTATGGAGCTCTCGAGAGGTTCTGTGTCAGAATGCATCTCATCCATGGCAGAAACATAGATGTCTATACAAGATGATGGTCTTCTGGAGTCTGGGGCGATTGACAAAGTGCTGGTAGGGGCTAATGGAGCCTTTCCTTCTTTTGCAATTGAGTGGGAACTGATTGCCCGATGTAGGCTCGGAGATCTTTCCTTAAAAATGCATTCCAACTTTTCCAACCCACACTTGTCCTTCATATTTGTTGCATAGAAGGAGTGGCTTCGCATGCGGGGTGTGATTGTAGGTGACGTTGGGGACATGGACTCCTCTCCTGTGGGATCAATGCTCTCTTGAAGCTTGTAGGCATTTCCTTCCTGGCTGTTGAAGCTGCTCTGCCTCACAATGTAAGCTGCGTCAGTACAGTCGGATGAGGTCCTGGATCGTATCTTAGTCGTCTCGCCTCTCTCAATGCCAGTCATTTTCTCTAGGGCAGTCACCATTCGTCCCATCATGTCTTCCAGCTGAGCAAGCCTGATGTCAACGGTCTGCAGAGAGGCCTTCATGCAGTGCTCTCTCTCATTTACTTCTTCCAGTCGCATGGCCATGTTCTCAACCCTTTAAAAAGGGAAGAATTTAACAGGTTAATTTCTACAAAGCAGTGATGGTCAGCTAATAGGTCACCAAACCAATTGGAAACAAATACATCTCAAAGCCCAAAGGCAATGTACACCACCTTATCTGCTTCAAAATCCTGCCGAAAGAGGTTTTGCAAAAAAAAAAAACAAAAACAAACCACACACTCAGGAAACTGCTAGCAGGTTAAACCAGGGGCATCAGCTGTGTAATGGCGAGGGGGGTTTGGGTGTGCCTCATTCCAGTGACAGGACTTATTACATAAATGTTACTATGAATTACTGCCTCTCTGCTTCCAAAGCTTCTAATTAGGTTTCTATGAATGAATAGCACTTATAGCAGATGCCACATGATGTCGTCCCCACTTGTGCCACAGGCAGGACCATCACAGTTAAATGCAGAGCTAAATGAAGTAAGGAAAGAGGGCAATGTGCCATAGAAGATAGGCAGTATTATATTCTTTTCCCTTTTTTTTCCCCAGATTTGCACTACCTAGTGCTATGTGGATCTAAGGAGATAGTTTCTTTGTTCTCTGATTAATTTTTAGCTCAAATTTATAGAAAAAAAATCTGCTATTTTATTGAATTTATATAATATCAAGTTAAATATGCATGGAAACTGCAAAGAGGAGAAACAGTGATCAAGCCAAATACAGCCTGCAATAGGGTACATGTACTAAGATTGCTCCATTACTATCATTGTGCTTTGGGTAGCCTGTGTTAATAGCTTAGGGATTGAAATAATGGATTTTAAAGTTAGTTTTCAGCTGCTATCATAATATATGAATAAAAGTTGGATTAGAATTTTAATAGGTAATAGTTGAATATAAGATTCTGTATTTTTAATTTCTGACTTCTAAAACATGTCTTCTGAAGGATTTATAGGGAGTCTGAAAATTTTACATGATGAAATTGCCTTTAGCACATAAGAAACTTCTTGTAATTATTTTCTCTGTTTGTAGTGACAGGCTGGGACTTCCTCTTTCTGTAAGAAGTACTGAAAGCATCAAGTTCATGTAGTTATCTTTGGTAGGTTATAATTCTGGTTTACCCCATTGCTGTAGACATTGAAAAATGATCAAGAGAGGCTAAGATAATGAATGGCATGATTTCTACACTTTTTATTCACAGGTCTCTTACCCTCTGCCAGTTACTGCAACTCATGCTCAAATATTAGTAGGCACACTGTCATAGTTAATAGGCACACAAATCATTGCCAGGATTTCTGATGAGGTAAATATCATCTTCTACTACTGCTAGCTACTTTTTCAACAGGACAAGTGATTCGGAACTGACAGCACCATAACCGCTCTTATTTGCACAGAAGGAAAGATTTCCGCAAAGAATGAATGTTGGACAGCATTAATGCCTTGTTACCTAATTCTCAGAACTTTTGCTGGTAAAACACTGAAGTCTGACTACCTTGTGGTGATGAAAAACAGAACCTGCCCACACAGGAGAGGAGAGGCCCAGGGAGGAGTGTGACTTGGCTCCATACAGCAAGTCTCACATTCCTGGGAAATACAGGCTTTTCCTGTTGAAGTCTGTAGGTTTTGAAGGCACAAGCACAACAGATGAAGTGTGGAGCAGTAACTGTATTGCTATCATCAGACTTCAATAGATGAATAATCAAGTAATCACTGCTAAGAAATGAACTGGTAGCTTCAAGGAATCTCATTCTACTCATTATAATTTAGGCACCAGTCTGTTTCTAGTTCTACCAACTTCTCAAGCGAAACAGATTAATATTACTGCAAGCACAGGATGTAATTCCATAGTGAGAGCAGTTTATATGGGAAGCAGTTGAATTTTCACTCATGTTATTACTTACCTGAACTGCTATTTTATAAAAGCAATTATACTTTTGAAATATTTATTAGCCAGTAATTGAGTCCTTCATCCCACATTCAGATTCTACAACTGCTCCAAGATGATGAACAGATAAAACATTACAATTTTATGGCTGTCAGACATAAGGAAAAATTTTACTGGATTTTACTGGAGAATTACAGCTCAGATTACATCTGACAAAAACCCTTTCACCCAGCAAGAGTTACCAAGAACCGGAATGAGTTTCTAACATTCTTTAAAGCTAACTGGATAATCCAGTAATGGGCTTGGTGTTTTGTTGTTGTTGCTGTTTTTGCTGTTGTTTTGGTTTGAATTGTTTTTTCTTTCCTGCTTTGACAGCTGTACACAAGTGAAATAATGTTTAATACCAACATAGCCAGTTAGTATACGTGTAGAACTGTCCATAGTGAGGTAAGTTTTGCATCCTGCATTCATGTGAGGAATACGCAATGCTACTGAACACAACTAATGCATCACAAGGAGAACCTAGAATAAAACCTCACTGGTACATGTTCCTGTATTTGTTCTGCCTTCCCTGAATATGATCTAGCAGCTACTGTCAGTGGCACACAGCGTCAGACAAGGCAAAGTGAGACTTTTGAGTTACGTGGTCTGTTGGTTGCTATGGAACTGATGACAAATGTGATTGCATTGATAGTAGTGGAAAATTTATAGAGAAACGTAACAAGATAAGGACAGAGCAGTCTGGGTTTGGAAACCAGGGGTAACCAGAGGCACGGATAGATAACTGAAAAACACATACATGTGTTTACACTTCATGAGCCCTGACTATATAATTTTATTCCCAAAAGGAAAGCTTGAAAGATGATGGTCTCCTCCAGTCCCAAAGACATTAGCTTTGTCATCCTTAGTTATATATATTGCATTTGGCTACACTAGAATTTTTAACAAATATTTATTCTATTAGTGATATTCTCTTGCATTAATTTGATGTTCGGTTCTGTATTCATTCATCATACAGAACAGCACCATGTTCTGGGAGTGAACCTATTAGAAACATGATAAAATCACATTAGCCAAGCACTGTGAACATAGAAGGATATGGTCTGGAGACATACAGCCATAACCTGCTTCTTAAAATGTTTTAATAAGTGAGTTTTTCTATTTCCCCATATTCTTGGGAAAATATTCTTGCACTCAGTGAATAGATAGCCAGACCTGTGTTTCCTTTAAGAACAGTTTAAAATTAAAACGCTATATCAAAATAAGAATGCCCAAGGTTTGCTTCAGATTTTTTTTCTCCATGTGTATTCAGGAGCAAGTATAAACCTTTTAGAAAATCTCACAATATCCATCTATGATGTCTCCTTTGCACCTGTGCTTTTCCTTGCAGCAAGATTTATTCAATGTATTAGAAAGTGCCAAGCCGTACTAACAGCATGAGAAGAGGAAAAGAGGAGGATACACGTAAAACGTGCACCAAAGTGTGCTGCTGAAGCTCAAAAATTTCTAATAGTGGAACAAATGTGGACTTCACCAGGACAATAATCAGTAACTCAGAACCTGGAAAAGATTTTATATTACTTGTGATGAGCCTTTTTAGTTATGGTTTGGAAGATTATGACTTTTGCTGGCATTCATTTTGGTTTATTTATTTTTAACCTTTGCACATTAGTTCATCAATAATTTAATTAAAATAATTCTTTAATGGGGTAAGGCACTCTTTTTAGAAGCAGACCTCTTAATTGAATGCTAAAATTAGGTTCACAAGTCTCTTTGTGGACCTATGTCCATTTCTAAGACATAATTTATACTTCAAAATCCTTTTCAGCAGCCACAAAGACTGTTGACATGAAGGTCACCTACAGAGATACCACTGAGCTTGTGACAGGTGATGGTGGAATGGTTTTGTTTAAATAGAACATAGACAGCTGTTCCCAAGCCTGTAACAGGGTACTTTGCCTGACATCTTTTGGTAAAGCAATGCTGATACAAGCAGCCATCCAGTTTTCCCAGGTGCAGTGGTTTTTGGAGGCTAAGGAAGCTGGGTTGTCATGGCTGCATTCCCACTGGAGCCTAAGACCACTTAACTCTTTATGGCCAGAGAGAGATGCCACCAGAGTCACAGACCTTTCCTGCTGTCATTTTTAATATGTGGGTGAGCCTGGTAAGGTCAGTCCCTTTTACCAACACAAAGCTATTTCTGTGCGCTTTAGCCTGCCAGCTCTGAAATCAAGATAATAGCTATGTCATCATCCACACGGATGCTCTAAGTGTAATTGCACTGCAGATTATAAAGTGCTGTACTAATGGATACCACAGAGTATTGAAGATGACCTAATAGTATCTGCTCTAACCAGCTTATCTACTTTTCAAATACTGTTATGATGTGACCATGTTCCTTTTGAAATCAACAAGAGGTTTTGCAGAGGTATGAGAAGAGTTGAGACCTGTCCACATGGAACAAATGCTTACTAAAGTGATTGTTTCAATGGCCTCATGCCATATCAAGAAAAATTGTGCAGTCTTTTTTGATTGTATTATGCATGCCTTTGTGCTGGTCAAGATGTAATACAGTGATTAGAAAGGAAGATTATCCATAAAAGGTTGTGATTCTTCGACTGCAATAGAGTGAATTCGTCCAACTTTCCTTTCCCCACAGGTCTCCAGGAGATTCACCATGCCTGCTTTGATAAATGCATTCAATGGGAACACCTTACAGCCTTGTACTGCTTTATATTTTTCCACTTAGTCCATAACTCCCTCTGATATGTATCAGTAACCTGATGCTACTTCCATGTGCTTGTGTGAGATCCCAGACAGTGGGCTACTGTAGCAGAGCATCTCAATCCCACAAAAGAGCTTATCTGTAGCTTGTTACCCAGTCAGATGACTAAAACAGGACAAGCTGTCTTGTACTGAATGTTTTTGGTGCCATGGTGTCAACACTGGTCTGGCATCTCCCAGCTGCCAATAAAAATCTTACTGTTGAAGTGAGATCTGGCAAGAGGGGATGGATTTCTGACAGCCACTCACTTTGTGACTGTAAAAGCCACACAAAACCTTCACAAAGCAGAAATCTTCCTGGAAATGTGTGGAGTTTCTCCTGTGCATAGGAGCCTACTTCGTGGTTAGTCCCCAGGGGTTAAGTGAAGGTATCTGTGTCCATTACCTTCATTTTGGTGGTAAGTTACATTCAACTCCTAATCAATACTGATTCTTTTGCTAGCTTTAATATAGGTACCTTGATAGAGTGCACTGTTTTATGCTGTAATCTACTAGTAGTTCTTTTGCTCATATACTTTGGAGTCACTAATTCCAATTCAGATTTTTCATCTGTTATCTTTCGTCTGTTTAATAAATAATTCATTTTAATATAAATATATCTGATTTGCCATCATTAGAACTTGCCAGACAAAGTGATTCCTTAAATTTAAACTGTTGCTAAAATCTGAGGCTAAGGAAGGATTGACCTTCGTTTAAACCCCTTTCTGTGAAGGAGCTTAAACACACAGTGGAGTTCTTTCTTCCCATCAGAGTCAGCAGCAGGGCTTCTTTAATAAACTTTGTCTGTAGTTCCCACTCTCCCAGCAACAGCTGCTCCTCTGAGTTGCTTAGTACTTGAGGTCAAAGAAAGACAAACATCAAGTGTTGTTCTATGCTTTTAATTTCTGGATGTGAAATGATCTAGTGAAGGAGGGATTTTGTTGGGTGACATCAAATCTGCTGACATCTGTGGTGTCCCTTGTTACAAGAGAAGTAAGGAGATTCCTGAACTGAGGCAGGCCCACACGATGCCAGGGTGGACTGTTCCAAGGTGAGAGTATAAACAGCAGCTTGTTGCAGGTGAGTCAGACAAGACACTGTGGTCCTGCCCCAGCACAGCCACTGACTGCATAGCTGAAATTGTTCATCGACACCCAAGGTCAATGCATCAAGAGACAGGATCTCTTCTTGTTTTGATTTCCTGAGCCCCTAACCTGTCTCTGGGACCCATCGAGACTCAAAGCAAGACTCTGTTCCCATCTTACATTTCCCTTCCAGTGCTAGCCCCCTACTCCTTCTTCCAGGTACAACTGGGTTTTGTAAGCAGGGTGTGCAGCTGTTCCTCCTCATAGCAGGACCTGGGGCACTTTGATGAACCCAGCTGCAAATAGGAGCTGCTCAGACAAGGTGGGAGCATTATCACACATGCATAGAGCCCAGGGAAGGCAGTGACTGGTCCAGGTGCAGGTCTAGGTGCAGTTATGTGACACAGGGCTTGTCCTAGCCCTTCCCTCTTGAGCCTAACAGAATGCTCAGCTTTTTGCAAATAAAAGGTCTTTGGGAAGAACTTCACACACATTTGTAGGGTTTTCTGGTTCAATTTTACACCACATAAAGCTGACTTAACTGGACAGATGACTAAACTGGTATCTCATGGCTTTAACATGGATACTATACTTGGTCTACTTCTAAGGCTAATGAATGGATGTCGGAAGAGAAACCATGGGTTTACATCTTCTCTGCTCTCTTTGCTCTGCATCTTGTTACCTGTGCAATGATAACTCCATGAAGAAACTCTAAAGTGTAAATCTGGATTTTATATATTTGAATGTTCCACAGGTTACAAAAAATATTTTTAGTATTGTCATGGTTTAGTAATGGTATTCTCCAATTTAGAAACCATGCTGCCACTTCCCCTCCCCTGCTCCAATGGCAGGCACAAAAGACAAAGACCATGGATTGAGTTAAGAACAACTTACTGGAAATAGCAATGAGATAAGAAAACAAACAGTAACAGCAATAAAATTACAACAAAACGTTTAAGAAGAAGAAGAAATTATTTACGGTGAAAAGGCCCTGACAACAAACAATACCAGACTGTTCCATCCATCATGCTTTCTCGACCAGAAGAAATCTCTCCTCTTCAGATGCAAGAGTCCCTTTCCCCTGCCCCTGGCAATGACATGAGGTAGTATCAAACAACCTCAGGGTCCTCAGATCCCTTCCTGGCTACTGCAAAAATTAACCCTGTCCTGGCTGGAACCAAGGCAAGTGTTTTAGATTTAAGAGGACTTGACCCTGACTGCAGGCAAAATAACAGACCCAGGCATCCTGTTTCTAAAATGTGTTTATGTATGATATTCAGATAGCCCTGATTCCTCTAGCATATTTTAAATATTCCTCAATCCTGTTATGAGATAAGAACTGCATTCAGCTGGGATTTCATTGCTGAAAGCCCTGTTAGTGTGCTCGGGCCTGGGAGTGACCCCTGTACCCCACAGGGTCACTGCCTGTATCTCTCTTACAGACCTGGGGCACACTAGTCTCCACATTAAACTATTGGCTAAGGTAAATGGATTTTTAAAGAGCTATTTCTCTGTGAGGCTCAGGTGCTTGTTTAGGATTCATATTCATGAACTTAATTCTGAAACAAGGTGCTTTGAGGTTTTCAGTTAAATTAGAGATAAGGGCTCTTTTCCTATAAAATAGGCCAGCACAGAGTGATAAGGCAGACTGTTATGTTTTAATTTTCAAGGACTTACAACACTTGCATGATGTAGGGGAGGACCCAATTTGATTACTTCATATTTACAGGTTTTCAAACATACCTCTTCCTTCCCAGGCCACCAAAAGAAAAGCTATACTCAGAGATTTGAACCTGCATCTATGATTTTCAGGTCAGATCTGTGACCACTAGACTATCAGAACACAAGAAAAAAAGGTTCTCAATTGGACCACAGACTAATTTAACTACTGTCTTACTTTGAACTAGATGTAATTTTTCCCCCTATATATTCTCCAATCTCTAAATATTTTCTGCTCAGGAACGTTATATGCTCAACATGATCTTTATGCATTTAGCAGTCCTTACTGGATTTCTCTTTCAAAAACTTTTCTAGTCTTGTTTGAATGCATGTAGCCTTTTAGCTGACATCATCAGCTTCTTTTAGACCTCTCCAGCTCTCAAAAATTTGTTCTTTTCCACTACTTACTGCATGAAAGAAAGATCACCTGTTTTCTGTTTATTTTGAACCCAGGATTCTGATAAATTATTCTGTTGCTCCCCTGTATCTTGTTCTGCGTGTGACAGCAATTAATTGATTTCTGCTCACCTTTTCCTTGCAGTCATAGTTATACAGACCTCTATAATTTCATCCCTAATTTGTTTCTTCCAGACCCAGTAATGCTGGATTACTTGGCCATCCTTTACTAGGTAACCATTCCATGCCTTACCAACTTCCTCTCTAATACTGTTTTTTAAAATGTATATTTTAGGACTGCTTCTAATCCTACTCTGGGATAGATTTATTTCAAAACCAAATTAACAGCATGTTTCCTTGCCTACAGAAAACACAGTTTAGTCATAGCTGAATCAGGGGCAGTGCTGGAATCTTATGTATAAGGAGAAGAGTACCCCCTCTGTGTAACTGAAAATGACAACTTACCTGACTTCCGTTATTCAAATTAAAATGGGGTTTTCTGGGATTGGAGCATTCACTAGTTCATAAATTTTATGAATATCTGACAGGATATTACCCAAAAATATTTATTGGCAAAAGTGCTATAAATCAAACACAAACTCTGTCCTCTGAAGCTGAGCTCAGCAGTGTTCCATGAAAGCATATGAGCACCACAGCACATCAAAAGAGCTAGTAATTTTTAGGACTGGTGAATTTGAAGACTGGAAACTTCCACTAAATTACTGTATTGCTCTTTTCCTCTATACATTGCTGTAGGTGAAATATCTTTTTCCATTCAAAATACATGTCGCCATTGGTCCCAATGAAACTAGCTCACCTAGCCAGGCTGTCCTGAAACAAAGCTTGCTCCTTATCTGAATGATAAAGATAAACCTCACAGATAAACCCTAAAGTCATGGTTTTCATTGAGGAACTCTAATTTACTCTCCTATTTTGTTCTGACACCTTGTGCCCTAAAGTTCTGTTTCAGGAACTGAAATGCAAGCATCATTGGTGCCTCTCACTGCATTGGTTATATTTTATTACAACTGGATAAAAGATCCCTTTACAAAACTTATCATACAATGATTTGGGTTGAAAGGTACCATAAAAATCATTTAGTTCCAACCCTCCTGCCATGGGAAGGGACACCTTCCCCTAGACCAGGTTCCTCAAAGCCCCATCTAGCCTGGCCTTGAACACATTTACTTCACACACAAAAAACCCCCCAAACCAATAAAACAACAGAAAAAGAGAAAATAAATTCATCACATTTTATCACTTTACTTTTTAATTAAGGCTTACCAAAACTACTTCATTTCCCTTTTCA
>VZRO01003881.1:20393-212498 GCA_013397915.1 Daphoenositta chrysoptera
AAAAAAAAAAAGAGAAGTGAGACTGGTGACAGAAACACATTTCCAGATCAACTTATGAAAACAAACAAAAAAGTGCACCTTTCTGAAGTGACACGGATTCTTTCATCATTGGAGGAGTTGAATCTGTCATCCTTTTCTCTGAAATACTCTTCTATGCACTGCTCTTCAAAGTCATGGACCTTTTTCAATTCATCCTCAGTTATGAAAAGTTCTGTGGAAAAAAATTGAGAAATATGAATTTGGCAAATATTAACATGTGAAACTAACTACACTCTTATTTGTGAAATTCATGGATTAAACTTTCAAAACAAGCTTTAAATTTATGTGGCATTTTGATAGGAAAGCAGATAGATGCTGCTAATTACCGAATTAGTGGCTTTAGTTATATATGATTCTAGAGATAGAAGCACTTAAGCAAGGAAATGCTGAGCAAACATGAATATATTTTGATTACATGAGATCTAAACACAGCTGCTGGTCAGGTCCTGGACAGACGGTGGAAGCCAAAGCCCACCTGTAACCTAACAGATACATAATGGGATTAGCAGACTACTAGGGAAGAGTCTGAGAGTACAGGGGTCTGTCTGACGTGGCAAGAACTGACATCTGCAGGCAGCAGTGTGATGGGAATGGGAGAAGAGCCACCTGGTTGCATCTCCAGTGCCACACGTGACCCCTGCTCCCTCCCCACTGAGAAGTGGGCTTTGGCTTGGGCTAATGCTGGTAAGAGCTGCACATCCCTTAGCTCCCTGCCTCTGGCATGTACATTGGGCAAGGTGGAGATATTCTGCCTTGAAGAATCAGATGCAGAAGAGGAAAGCGTTATCAAAATAATCTGGCAGGTTTTCCATCATGGGTATGGGACTTCATTTAAAGCGTGTTGAGAAACCACTCCTCCAATCTGAATGTATATACAAAATCGCTTTTCACCTTTTCTCAGCTTGTCCAGGCAAAAGGTGTGCTCAGGGGAAGTATGCGCTGTTTGCTCAAAAAGTAGGCATGCTCTCTCTGTATTTTCAAAAATAAAGCTGAAGTGTGATGGAGTGAGAAGAATTCCAGCAATAACTGACCTCTAGTAACAGCAAAACAAACCTTTTTGCTTTGAAGAAACAAACTGGGCGACAACCCCAAAAAATTGCCAGAAAAACCCAGCCTCCTTAACATTCCAAAGAGAATGGAGGGTTGGGTAAATCAGGTAAAACTAACTTATTCAGGTAAGGTTTTTGCAGGTACAAATTGTTATTTTGTTGGGAAGGCTATCAGGGTGCTGAGCTTTGACTTCATGCACGTCAAACCCCAGCCATTATGAAAGACATTGGAAAATCCCCTCTGTGCATTATCTAAGTCTTACTCAATCCATAGTCTCTCTCATCTGGGTCACTTTCATGCTTCCTCCATCTGCAGCAGAGGTGTTGAAATATCATCGTCATGTGGCTGAAAATGATCAGAGGCGGTGGGAGAACAGGTCTTTCGTGGAATGTCATGATAAGCTGGTACCTTTGAAACTTCCAAACTTGGTTCGATATAGATTTGACTTCGAAAAACGTGTTGCTAGAAGGCAAGAAGAGGAAAAGAACATCAGACTGAAAATGGTTTTGGGTACTTTGCCAAAGATGATAAGACAGCATTATAACTAGATACATTTCAATAATATTGGCAAATGTTTCCTTGTCACAAAAACAAGAAGCAGAACAAAAGAGTAAGTTTGTGCTTGGGTAAAGCACAGTGGTAGTCAGCCTTTTTGAAGTACCTTATGACTATGTATGTCTGTGCTGTACAACCCCTGAGTCTTACAACAACCCATTGAGATGGGGAAGTTATTTTTACTCTTGTTTTCCCTGTTGGGAGTGAATGATGCCATGACTGAACTTTTTGGCTTCTTTGCCTTGATTCCCATTAGGTGTCTGTCCTTGGAAATGAGCACAATGTGAAAAACTTGGCATTTCCCTGGTTTCCCGGAGACAAGCCTCTTTCCCTCTCCCCCTTACATCCTTGGAAAATGTCTCTCAGCCAAAGCCAAAGCTCAGCAGTCTTCACAGGCTGTGAACAATGTGCATCCTCCCCAGGTCTGTACTTTGCAATGTTTCACTCACTTGAAAACCGCAATGAGGAGATTCACCAAAAGAATGTTTGCTACCAAGAGGTAACAGGCCATGATGGCAGGAACGATCCATGCTCCTGTTTTGCAGGGAGGTAGCTGGATTATTTTGCCATCTTCTCTGGTTTCATTTTGACCACAAGGTGCTGGGAACAAAATTTAAAAACAAAAAAATGCAAAATGGGAATGAATCTTATTTTTCCAGTAGTTTTTGCAGAAATTTTTAAATATATATAATGGCCTACCTGCCAAGGCAATAGCTTCCAAATAACAATGGCATTGGCCTTCCCCCCCAAGAAGTTTATGCTTGGTATCACAGACTTTACAGGCTGCAGTTCTTGTTATTGTGTGTTATGTGCCGTGGGTATGAAGATATTTCCCTCAGAAATTGCAGGAGACATGCCTGGTGTGAGTAAGCTGCCTGTTTGCATACGTAATAGAGAATACCATGGTACTCTGGTGGTAATTAGTGACTGTGCAAATGAAATTATTGAAATGTTTAATCCTACAAAAAAGCTTGCATATTATTTATTTAATGGCAAAAACCTGGTCTTTTTTTATTGACTGAGAGGGATGAGATAAATACGGAAAAGGAAGTCCATGAAAGTAAATTAAAGAGTAGACATTTATTGCTGTGCACTGCACTGTCTCAAGCCCCTCCAGGACATACTCATAATGACTTTCTGCTATTAAGGACTCTTGACTGCATGCCTAGAAACAGCAGGGGAGATTATCAAGTCTTTACTGTACCAGGTAAAGGGACATGTATGCAGCAGAGACACCACCTGTTTCTTCCAGAAATACATCAGAATCACAATGTTCTCAGTATTAATGTTGTAAAAATGAAGCAAGCAGAGGGAAAACATGGTGAAAGAGTTTTCCCTGGTTGTGTTTTAATATGCCTTCATGTGCAGTGATAGGTAATCTGCATTTGCAACCATGGGTTCAGTTTATGTCTTTATAGCCTCAGTCCTACTGGTTCTGTGTATCTGCATAATCAGCTCTTCAAGAAAATAATGGAAGCAGCAGCTTACATATACAAATCATCTTAGTAAATTTTGCACAGCATTACATCTAGCTTCCCCTCATCTCCACCAAAAAGCAGTTTAAGTGAGGAATTTCCAAAGTGTTCAGCACTGGCTCAGTTCCTACTGAAGTCAATGGGGGTTTTCTACTAACTTCATGGAAAACAAAGTTTGCTGATGCCATATGAAAAATTTCCTCATATGGCAACAAATATATATTTCCAGTACCACCCATTGCATCTTCTCAAAAAAGTTCTTCTGAACTTGGTTCACTGAGCTTGAAATTCAATTGTGGATGTCTGTTCTGGCGATCATATTACATTATGTGTGATTTTGATACTTTGTTTTGGGCACTACACATAGATCCTAGCCTATTACACACAGAAATACTGTAGCCATATGGGATACAGGACTACATGACCTCTCTAAAAATGTTCAACTCACCGAAAAAAATTACCAAGTCAAATACAAGCAGCACTGTTTTTTCCAGCAGCTCCATTGTGTCTGGACACATGGTGTCACCAATCCTTCCCATTTACAAAAACACATTTTATTATTGGGACAGGCTGAGACTATGCAGTCCTTCATTTCTCAGTAAGCATCACTTTGCAGATCGTTTTAAGGTGGTGCTAATTTCCACACTGCTCCAAGCAGCGGTTCATTTAGACATTCAAAATGCTGCTGTGAGTGTGGGGCTCCGTGCCCTCAGCCTCCACCCAGCAGAAACTGGACCCTTCAATACCTCTTGCTACTAGCACTCAATCTGAGACTTACACCTCTGTTGGTGTGGAAACGTTAGCTTGCTCATGTATTGAGTCAGATCTACAAAGTCCAATACAACACTACTGAAACCCATCATAATTTCACCAGTGATGGAACAATCACAATATCCATTGATGAAACCTGCTGTCCTTTTTTGTGCTGAAAACAGACGAGATAATATCTTTTCAAGTAATGAGAAAAAATTTGAAAAGCATTTTTCAAACCTTAGATCAATGAGATCAAAAACTCAGCTCCAATTCTGGTTCCGATTCTATTATCCCATTTTTCTTTTCCTAAGAAACCTTAGTATTTAATCTGGAAAAAAAATCAGCTAAGAAGACAAAAAAAATATTTCTCCAGCTCTACTTGCTTACAATTGGGTAATCTCTGTTGGTTTATGCCACCCAGTGATGGCCAGATTAGATTTCCTATTTAGACATGTTCCCACAGTCTATTCTATATACCCGCTGCAGTTCAGCTAGTTCTGAAGCTTTGCAGAAGTTTTTCTCTTTTGCATGTTCTGTTGTGGGTATAGTTTTTAAATAATGTGGGAAATAACTCATTTCTTGCCTTACTTATGGAGAGCTAAGCCAGCACTTATTTGTCACATCTTCAGCTGCATAAGAAAACATATGACCTTTGTCCAAAATGCAGAAGTCTGTGTTCTATGGCACATCATTGAACATCTTTCATCTTTAAACTATGACATTTATTTTAAAAGATTTCTCCCCCTATCTGTGTGCGTGCCCCCCTCCTCCCCCTGCTATTAATTAAGGGGATTTTAAAACAATTACTCTGAGGAAACTAGAAAGAGAAATTTGAGAAGTTGGAATTCTGCTTGTAGGCTGTGAGAAGATGTGGCTAGGGGACGGTTGCCTCCCCACCTGAGAATGCCGAGTCCCACGCACGCCCGTCTCCGTGCTCCAGCAGCCCGGGCTATCTCCCTCCCCGCTTCCCGCTCCGTCCGCACGCTCACCCGCACGGCTGCGGGGCTGAGCTCGGGGCGCAGCACCCGCCTCCCCGGGCAGGGTCACCAGGGAGCAGGAGGCCGCACGGCCCCGCTCTGTCCCGCAGCACGACCCCGCTGCCCAGCCCGGCGCTGACTGCCCTGGAGCCTCGCTCCGAGCCGCGCTCCGCCGCGCCGGGCCCCCGTTTGACCCGCGCCGGTGTCCCGGTGCTCCAGGCGGGTAATCCAGGCTGCCGTACAGCCGGAGTTTCCACTTGCTGAGTGCTGGGCCTCACCCCTGAGGAATCTGCACTGCCTTTCATGTGTAACATCGTTTGAATATTTTAATTATTTTTGGAGAAATGAAGTAATTTTTATAATACGTGCAGTAATATATTGTAATATATTTCCGAGCACAATATTAACATATATGTAAACTTGACTCATCTGTTTTACATTATAGCCTTGCTTTAACACAAGCCACAGAATATTTAATTCTAGTGAAGCAAATTCTGTAAGCATAACGATATGCCAATCTCAGGGTAACTGAAAAACCCAACCACTCTGATACCTACAGGCCATTGGATTAAGTTCAGACACTATGTCCTCAACTTAGGCTTTAGAAAATAGTAAATGGTTGGAGTTTTAATTTCAATTATACACATTGACTTCACTCAGCTTTCAAACATTGCATCCCGACAGCTGTAGATGTACAGACTTTTTGCATCCCTTATTTCCTTTTTCACAATCTCTTTCCATGCTTATTTTTCCTTCCTGACTCCCACTTACAGTTTCCTACTGGGCCTTTCCTGCTACATACCAAACCCTTCCTCTTTCCTGTCCAGGAAATAGTTGCAAAAAACCAATAATTCAAGTCTCTGTGGGTTTCAGGCCTGATGTGGAGGCAGAGCTCAGGAAGAATTTGTTTCCCTGCTGTAATTACTGTCATGACATGGGCACTGCTCATGTTTACTTTGCATTGGGTGGAGGGCTTGCCAAAGGATGCTTGCAAGTTTCTGCATCGTGACTCTTCCCCCAGCTGCACCCTTCCAAAGCAGGTGTGGGAAATAATGAAGAGACCGAAGCGCATAATTGAACAGCTCTGTCATCTGCCTTTGATGAAAACTTCTCATATAAAAATGGATACCACTTTTACAATACAAGCTGATTTGTTTGAAATCACAAGGAACTGAAGAATGTTTTCCTATGTTCACAGTTCTACATAAAGTGGAAACAAGTGCAACCAAATAACAAACAATATATATATATATTTAAAAATTCAAATCTGGATATTTTTAATGCTTTCATCACCCTGTTTATGAGTATATAAGCACCTTCCAATTTTGACCCACAATGAACCCAAAGAACGTGAAAGAGTTTTATAATTTTTGAATCAAATTTCTAAGCAACCATACCAGCTTACCAGGCTGGTAAATATTGAGCTCCCCCTGAAAAAAATATTAAGTGGCCTTGCTAGAGTTGTTCACTTCTTCACTGATGGAGAAAATACTGAAATCTGTGAACTCCGAATTTTAGAGATTGCTCTGTTCATCTAGAAACATCCAGGGAGTTGAATAGTGTCTCATTACTTCAAGAAAGTTTCTTTAACTACAGCACCCTGACCTTACCTGTTGCTTCTTGCCCCAGGCCCCATTAAAAGTGACTTTGAAGGGTCTCTTCAATCTGCTGCTATTTTAGTAATAATTTATAATCCCTGTATTTTTCTTGTTTACCCTAGTGCTTTCTTCCTTCTCCTACTCTCCTCCTCCCCCCATTAAAAATAGCCAACCAAATAGAATCCAAACTATAACATCAGGAGTGCTAGACAGGGGAATACTGCTGCAATCCAGCCCAGAGAGACTTTCAAAATTGTTTGTAGTCCATGCAAAAATCTGATCCACTACCTTTGTCTAATAATGTTTAAAGTATTTCCACAGGTATGATTTATTCTATTTTGTACAGAGCTGCTCTGTTTGTTCTAATTCCAGAATAGTCCATGCAAATGATGGGCCTTGCAGGAAACTCCTATCGAGTAATGAAAAGCATGAAAAGAGTTTAATATATAATTTTCATTTATACTAAGAAATTTTAAAGAACTATAAAAATTGAACAAATCTAACAGATTAAGAAATATAAAGAATTTTTAAAAAGTCTTTTGTAGTAATTATAATTTCTTCTGAAATTCATTGAATAGTTAAAACCTGTGTATAACTGTCTCTCATCTTCTGAAACAATTGCATTTGGGTTACTTGATGTTCCTCCAATACAAGTGAAAGAGAAGAAGGCCCCATCTTCTTCTCTTAAACTAGGTAGTTTTTTTCAAAAAGGAGTAGACACAAAAAACAAACAAGACTCAGACTCATCTTCAGATTCCAGAAGCACGTGAAATACTGTCAGCTGGTAAGAAAATCCAGATGGAAATCCAAACTGTGAGACACCAGGAAAATCTGAAAAACTACCCAAACCAAAAAATCCAAAGCCATGTTGACAAACAGCAGGTTCAGTTGCTTTGCCTTCTGAATACAGGAAAATGTGAGCGCTAATGTTAATTTTCTACAGATGACTGCCATTTCCCAAGTTGGCATTTATTTCTTCTATCTACATGGTTTTTACCAAGCAAACTCACCTTTTCTCTTCAGTATTTCTTATATCCTTCTGTATCCACAGTATTCTGGAGAGGTGCATAGTTTTGTAAGGTGAAAACAAAGTTCTTCATGTGTGAGAACTGTGTTACAAATTTTTCTGGCTAAAACTGCCAGTGCAAGTGCCAATGTGAGGTGAACTGAGGGAGAGATTTTATAGTGTTTGTGGGAAATCCACTTCTGGACAGGTATTCTCTAAGGCAGTTACATGGCTGGCTGCTTCCCCATGGATCCCATTGGGCAGCACAAAGCTCAGATAGATTAGGAAAGACAGCCTAAAAGTGAGACAGTTGAATGTGCCACCACCAGCTCCCTGATTCAGATTCTCCTTCCTCCCCCAGCTATCAGTGGATAATAATATATCTTTACTTAACTACATAATTGATATCAGTCTATTTTTTTTTCAATTTATCAAGCTCTTATTATTCCTTTCCTGAAATATATTAATTTTTCATTTCCCGACATTTAAATAATTCATAAATTTGATTAGCTTACTGCCTGCTTTTCAGTTCTCTGGTTTAAGCCTCTATCCGAATCCCAAGAGTTGCTAATTGGGGTTTTCTAGGCCCAAATCAAAACTCAATAGCCCAAGGTGGTTTCAGTTATTACTGATGTTTCATTTAGACTAATATTTTGACCGGTTGCACTTTTCCATTAAGTAGCCTGACTATTCCTTGATCTTTACATACTTCCAAAGACTGTTTCATGTAATTGCTAAGACTTCCTGGGTAGACAACATGGTTTGTGTAACCTTCTGGCAGTGCCAGATCAGCTAAAAGGAATTAGCTGAACAGCTGGATACAGTTGTGGGAACAATATGGTCTAATAAATCGTAATTGCACCTCCTTTGTTCATAGATCATACTCTACTCATTTCCTGCTCAAAAACCCAGAGCAAGACCATTACGATGGCACTGCGATACTAAAGTCCGTCTTTTCTAGTCCCCCATTCCCGAAGCCCGTATGGAGCTGTGGTCTTAATGGATAGCTGGGACTGAAAGAGCACCAGGAACTCGGGAGGTCTCCATTGCCAGCAGCGGTCACTCTTCCATGTGTTACTGTCTGTGGTTCCTCCCCCAGCATGTTTTAGGCATATTCAGAGGTTCTTCTCACACTCTCTTCTCCATCCAAGAATTCCTGAAGCTGGCCATGCTAGTTCTACATCTTTTTATATGAAGCACCTGCTTAATATGACAAGACTTTTAGGTTTTTTAGTGGTCATATTGTGATGAACTGTCAGTCTCAGAGGAACTATTTTGAGACTGGTTTTGCTGGTTTTGTTGACTTTACCTGAAATTTTGAACACAGAGCTAAAAGATTTACTCTCCTTCCCCCCCCTTTACAGCTGATTCTTAGTCAGAAATTGTAGGTATGTAGTATTTATGGACATTACTGACAATTAACACCACCACTGAATAATATATTCATAATCCCAGAAGTGAGGATATAATCTGTCCTCACTTTTGAGTTGAAAATGAGATCACATACCAACAGAACACTAACACATACTCCAGATTACACGTTTTCCATAAAAAAATGATATGAATACAGAAATTATGGGTAAAAAATGTAAATATATATGACACACACTGTTTTAGAGCAACGCATTTAGCAGTATGTTGAAATAAAAATCAGCGTAGACCCACGGTATGAATAGGCTGCCAGCTAATGAGCTGGATCCAGACATTGTATCTGGTCAGCCTTAATGGCACGCTTCACAAATAAAATGAAAATAATTATTAAATAGATAAAAATATTTTTTTTAAAAAAAGGTGAATTATAAATGTTAGAGTAGCATACAGTTTTGTACATTTCTCAGATACCAGGCTGATTTTCAGGACAGTGGCTCAAATCTACATGCCTTTCCATGATCAGCACTTTTGCAAAACCCAAACTTGCTTATAATGTAGCAATACAAAACACCAACATATAAGCAAAATCACAAAGTAACCCTTTTGTTTTTCCAAAATAATACTGATTAAAAAAGAATGTGCTCTAAGCTATAGAGTTAAATTGCAGTTCAGACGTAGCATAACAATTTTAGAACATGCTTATCTTACTTGAGAAAGCACAAACACTGTAGCACTCTAACATGAGTACAGTGGCTGATTTAGCTTAGAACAACGTGGAAAATATAAATAACAGCAAATGTTTAAATAGTGAAAAAGTGTGAGTATACTAGTAAAACCTTCTGGGTGTCCTTTGGGTCATTTTGATTGTGTAACATCATCACCAACCGTTGGTCATGCTCCCAGTCTATTCCACAGGTAACATTTTTGAGACAACTGAGCGCCAGACAGACATGACATACTGTACACATTTTGTGCTGGAAGAGTGGCAGATACTAATTCCCTGCATCATCTGCCTCTCAGGAAGGAGGAAGCAGGTGCTGCTTTTCATTTTCACATCATCACTTTTGCTGCAACTCCAAGTTTCCTTGACACAGGTAGAAAAAAAATATGTCTATATTTAAAGCTGGAGTTGAAGCCGCCAGGAATTTTGCTTTCCCTAAGCTTCAGAAGTAATTGCTCTGCATCTTTTTGCATGGTTTAAATGTTGTGCATCTGAATAACACACAAGACTATTCTCAAATCCTCATGCAAGGGTATGCAGCCTACCACCCTGTTTTCATACTTAAATACCATGCTTTATTCGAAGACCCTTCAGTTTCTTAAGTTTCCGGGTTCTAAACTGTAATCAGCCCTTCATAAAAAAAAAAAAAAAAAAAACAACAAGAACACTTTATTCAGCCAATTGCCACGTTTGTTGCACTATGGTAATTACTTAGTACAATATCAATAAATGGCCACTTGTAGAGGGACATACAGAATTCTGCTTGTAGAAGGAAGACATAGTTTAATGGTACAAACCTTTATTCCTCTAATATGCTTTCAGAGCAAGATGAAGTTTTATATCCCCAACTATTACACCTTTGGAATTAACGAATTTTTAAAAATAAAAGAAAAGGGAAAAGGATAAAAATGAGGGAATTGGGTAAAGTGAAACATAGTGACAAATTTTGTGATGATACGTATTTGCTTATTTCCTTGCATGCCATGCTGCCTCTGAAAACCAAGTAGGGGAGTAAAGATAAAAAGGAGGTTTCATCTGTATCCACAATAATGATTCTGTGCTAGCCAGAAAGAAGGACTGAACATGCAACTGCTGAAATATCTGCCATGGAATACATATACATCTATCCATCTGCAACTATATTCAGCTGGGGGCATTGTTTGTTATATAGATACATTTACTACTTTTAACCTGCTCAGGAAAAATAAACATATTTTTTGCATTCAAACTTCATCAATACTGAACAAGCAACAAATAAATTTTGAAAATACTGCCCTTTCCTAAGACGGTACAGAGAATAAAATGAAATATCCTGAACAGAGCTTTAATGGAAGCCATCTGCCACTGGAAAAACTACTGACTTCCAAATGCTGCCAAGACTTACACATCGTTAAGTAGGTATGATGAACATCAGTTACATGATAGTATTTGCAAAAGGTAACATTGTTTGGGATTCTTACTTTGGTCATCTGCTGTATCATTTCTCATGACCAGCTCTCTCATTTGGTGGTAATGCAATGAGTGGCACTAGAAGATTTAATCTGAACAGAAAACCAGCATTTTCCTGATCACCTACCTGATGAATCCTGAGGAGATAACATATTTAATACTGGCTCTTTTCTTGTTTGCATTGGTGTGAGCACAGTCTTGCCTTCTAATAATAAATGCAGCAATATTCTAATAATGGATCTAATTATTAGACCCAAAGAATTGCGTCACAGGGTTTAGCTTAAAGGTGGTACTGAGAAGATAACAGTAAAAAGAAAACTCATCGGATTAGATCCTCACGAAGTACAGGAGCTGAAAGGTCTAACCCTCAATTATTAGACATGATGCTCAATATGAAGTTAGATAAAAAGTATTTAAGTCTAAAATTAAACCAAGGGATGAGAAAAAGAGCAGTGACTTTTTGTGTCCCAGGTATACCCCCAAATTCATGCTGGATACCTGGAAGGAGATTCCTGTCACCAAGCTGGTAAAAACGACACATTTATAATGTTCTTTATATGCAAGATAATTTAGCACTACAGATTTGCAGTTAAACGATTGCAAAGGGATGTCAGAACCATGTTCTGAAACTGACACCCAAATATTAGCTGGAAAAATATTTTTGCAACCATTCTCTGTGTTGAAGAAGTTCCTCTATCTGAAGCCATTTATTGAGCAAACACACACGATCTAATAGGACATCATCTGATCAAAGTTGGATACCTGACTTTGGAGTATGAGAATCATAAACTTGCTTACGGTCTATCTGGTCTGCAAACACTTCCCCATAGATCATCCAGTAAGGCATGTAAAAAATGTTTTTCGCCAGCTTCCACGAAGGTTCCTCATTGGGGAAGAGAATTGCCTGTCTTGCCACACCAAAGCTCATCAGAACCACCAACATGATGATGACAAAGTACATCATGTCTATCATCTGAATGTAATGACAGGAAAAGGGAGAGAAAGAGAAAGGACAAGAATTAGAGGAACTTATTGTCCATATTCTAATTATTATGTGCTGTTGCTGCTGCAAAAAAAGGTCTGTGAATCTTAGAAACAGAATTTTCAAAAACAAATTTTGAAAAGCCATTCTCATTTACACATTAAAAAAATATTTTCAAAGAAGTGAAGTGGTATTATTGTGTCCTTGGTTTTACCCAGTGTCACTTTTAAGAACGATTCAAATGTTATGAATAGGCTTGAAAATACAAAGTACCATCTGTTCACACCAGTAGCCTCAACAAAGATATAGGTTCACTGGAATCAGCAGCCTGGTCTGGGCAAGGGTCATGAGATGATGTATTGTTTGTAGGCACCAAGTGGCAACTGTACCTAAGCAAAAGGACTGACATGGATAATTTTATTCACTGGTACTCATTGTCTTGGAGCAAAGGGAGCTGCAACTAACATACGGAGGAACGGGTGGCAGAACAGCCTGTTACTGCAACATAAGGGACAGCATGGTGGTAACCAGTGAGAAAGGAAAGCTGTGATACTGGCTGGGCTAAAAATCTGCTTGGTGGGGGAGTCTGACAAATGCCATATTACAAAAACCCAATCAGATTACAGTCAGTGAACTCTGTTCGCCTCCACTGTTGAGGGCCTCATTAGCACATGCCCAAGATTAACTAGTGCTTGCAAACAGTACTCATTTAAAATGTTTCTGAAAAAAAAGTGGGATAGCAATCCTACAAGATGCTGAATAGAGTCTGAAGATTAGAAAAGTCCCTCAAGGGAGCAGAACAATGGGCATCAGGTAGGTACAGCAGAGATGTTTTATAACCCAAAGTGAATGGAAAAAAATAGGAAGTCCTGTAAAGTCCCTGGTAAGATCCCTTTAAAACTTGAAGACTTGCCAGGTCTCTAGAATTGTTACAACTGAGATGTTTTTCACAGTTCTGCTCATAACTTTTGTCTCTAGCCAAAACTCAACTTAAAAATCCTCTAAACCTTATGAGTTTTATTCCCTCCAGTCTCTGCACTCTCTGGCTCAGCTGAATTCAGCCTTCCTTGCAAGAGAGGCAGGAAACCAACCTGCACCTCAGCTGGTGGCCTTATGGCTCCATGGGGGACATGCTGAAGCCCAAGGGCAGGGCTGCTCATGACAAGAGCTTCTGGAAGAGGGACCTACTTGCAGCAGATGGATCTGGCACTGCTGCAGGGGTTCTTCAATTTTAAAGCAACCTGAGGTCAAAGTAACACTGGGAAAGTATGTAAGAGAGAAAAGAGCATTACAGGTAGCAAAGAGAAAAAGGTATGCTCATGTTTAGAGAGAGAGGTTGTAGGAGAAAGGCACCAGCAGAGCAGGGGTCAGATAAGAGAGAATCAGGAAGATGGAAAGAAGGAACCGAGGACAAGTGAAAAAAAAGCAGGAGAATACAAAAGTCTTGAGGTCCATAAAAAATGCAATAAAGAAAGAAAAACCTTGGGGACATGAGAGAGGAAAAGAAAAGCTTTAAATAATTAAAACCCAGCAAAGTCAATCATCAACATTCCTATTTAATTCAGGGCATTATTTCTCAAAAAAATATCCCTTCATGAAGAGGAATTCCAGATCATTGTAATTCAGAAAGCATCCTGAAATGGGAAAGCTGCATCATATCATATTTAGTTCTTACTGCTTTCAGGAAACAAAAAGTGAGGTGAAACTTGATTCCTTCTTTCTTGTCTGATCAAACTTTGTTCCAGATAGTAATACAGAACTTGATATGATGTAATGTAATAACTATTTTAAAATGTCACACAAACAAGTAAACTTAATGACTATTTTGAGGCAACTTAAGGCAATTTTTTAATAGTTTCAAGCCTTTTTGACCAGGAATCACACAGGTTTGACATTATTTTGCTAGAAATAAAATTTTCAGTGCTATTCTCTATTTAAGATGCATTCTAGCTTTTCCCTCCTTCAGCTGGGAATCTTCTAACCTCCCAGCAACTTGTCTGAAATACAAGTAAATACATGGGCAAATTTCCACTGACTTTCATGAGCATTGCATCAGGTCCTTTGGCCTGTGGTGTCAAATTACAATTGCTATTTTTAGCAAGGCAATGGCCATTGCAATCATTCTGAAGAACTCATCAGTCACCTGTTTAAAAAAGTGATAAAACACAATATTTTTGGTACAATTTTATGAAGAAGTTGTCTGTATTTCAACTCCTGTATTTGCAGAAAGGCTAAGAAAATGTAGGTATTTCCACACATTAATGGAACTGATATACCTCTGACTCTTGTCATTCCATAGTCATTTAACTTCATTCCTGAATAGAAGGAAATTAAATCTATCACTGTGCAGAAATCAGAAAAGCACAAGCATATTCTGTTACTGAAATCAGTAGATAATAATAAACTTGGCCATTCAGTTTCCTCCTTGTATCTTCATCTTTGCTTTAATCTATTGCTTTTAAACCACTCAAGCCCATTCCTGCTCCTTGCTTAATTTCATTTGCATATTTGTTCAGAGTGGCCAGAAGTAAAACTTATTACAGTTGTTTTGTTGACTGCAGTCAACAGGTGAAGAGAAAGTTCCTCAACACTGGAAAGACAGAAAAAGCCATCCTTTTCCTCCTGAGTCTAAAACTTATGCTAGAAGCTGAAGAAAAAGGTCTCAGGCATTAAATATGATCTGTTGAGGATCTCAGTAGTTGTGATGTGCTTACTCTGTTGAAATATGTATAACCAGCTTGATGGCCTGCATAGTGCTGAACTGAACTTTCAACAGAACTTGGAAGACAGAACACTAGGAGGCAGAGAGAGGTGATTTAAACAAAAATACATGTGAGAGTCCAGGGAGCAGCCTGGAGTCAGCAGGTGCAGCTGCCAGGAGGTGCATGAGTTGGACATTGAACAAGAGAGTAAGTTGGCCAGAAAATAGGTGTGATAGGCTGGTCTGGGTAACTCAAACCAGTTGTGCACTGTGTGTGGGCAGAGGGGACGTGTCAGAGCACCTAAAAGTGCATGGAAATTTGGACAAACTATGACAACTAAGTAACAGACCGGCACAAAATAGAAAAATTTCCCTCCTTGAACAGTTGCCCAGAGCTTCAGAACAATTTGGCAGCTAAATTCAACACCTTTTAATACAGGTGTTGAGCCTACAGAGGCTAGTGATTTTCCTGAATTTGTTTTCCACAGAAAGTGGAGGGAGGTTTGATTTGCTGTACACAGGTGAAAATGACAAAGGAATGAAAATGTTAATAATTTCAAACACTTCCTTTTTGTGTTGACCTCAGAAGAAAAATAAACCAGTCTTTATACTACTGGTGGAGCTGTGCTCCAATCATTCACCTGTAACACTGACTACTAGAAGTTTGTTATTCATGGCCACTCTATTATCGAACTGTTCCTCACACTGCCTGTGTTAGCATTGCAGCTTTGAAACTTTTAGTGCATGTAGCTGTGAAAAATAAAGCAGAGTAGAAGGATAGTTATTTTTTCAGAAGTTTTACACACTGTGTATTGTGTAAGCCCCAGTGACCACCAGACCCACTGGCAGAAAGACAGTCCAAATGCAGCAGGAAAGAAACCTGCTAAGGCAGTGTTCTCCCTTTGATCTGTATTCCTTTCTCTGGTCCTGCTGTTTTTTTTGCAATAACCTCCAACAAGAACTGTTGAGTATCTTCACTCTGGAGCTCTGCAAAACCTCACGTCAACATCCTACAGGCTTTCTTGAAGGAAGGACACTTCAGAATCCTTTTTTCAGGATGTAAAAACTCAACTATCTCATTCTTTCTTGTTTCCCTCAATCTCTCTCCCCTCTTTCTTTTTTCACTACGATGTTCTTTCTTTGTCAAACCCACCACTGTGGACTTGCAGTAGAAATCTGGTAAATTGAGGGGATAAGAGAATGGTTCTCTGGTCGCCTGTTGGGTAGGGAGTGTAACTGGATGTATATTTTGCATTTCAGTTTTATACCTGCTCACTGAGCCTGTTGCGACTAATGTAATATCAAGGAGATATTGTAGTCTGTGCACTCATAAATGTCCCTTTTTCTTACGATGGTGAGGATGGGTGAACCTTTTATTTAAGGGCCATTGTAAAACAATTACAACAGTCAGACTCTTTGGAATTGTTGATTATTACTACACAGCAAACAGCAGCAGTATTCCATTAAGAAGAGTTAATATGCAGTTTAGTTTCTTTTACTTAAAGCCAGCTTCAAGGGGTTTTAATCTATTTGGAAAACCCCAAATCTTAAACCTCAAAATGCATGAAACAGACATGATTTACGCAAAGAAAAACTGGGTAACTGCATGTGAAACATGAACACATGGATTAGCTGTGTGCAGGTATCCAAATATCAGGGATGTGTGCATGTGCATCTGTAAATTCAGCCATTTTCTTTAACTCAAAAAAGCAAAATGCTGCTTAATTGCAACATTTCTGTTGAAAGACAAAAATTAAAAATTGAAAAATCAAAAGTTATGCATGTGGAAGCAAATGTGTCTTGATTCCTCCTGCATGCATTTACTAATATTACTATATTACTACTGCTATGCACACAAGCTATTCATATTCCTGCTGTGGTGTGTACAATTGACGTGGCCAGGGCACACTTTTGCAAGTGGATTTCTCATCTCACAAGGACACACCTGAACTCAAAAGATGGAAGAGCACATGGATATGGATCAAACTTTAGAAGGGTCAGTCTTAATCATAACCATTGTAGTTTTGAACACACCATGACTTTTGCAACACACTGAGAGTCTCAGGGTACTAAACATCTGAACAATTTTTTTTTTTAACCTTAACAAACCACCTTCCTTTATTTACTAAGCCTCCTTTGCACTTTCTGCAAATGAGGCTCAGAGGGGTGTAGGGTGGCTCTGCTGTTGAAGAGTGATCTCAGAGAAAAACAAATAATACATCATCTAATAGGACAGGAAGAACCTAATCTTCGGTTCTGGGTGGGGCGCGATTCTGGAGGTTTTGATTCAAGAAGGCACTGATTTCTAGCTTGCATGAAAACACTAATGTGTAAAAAAAAAAAAAAAAAAAATCCGGATAAATCTGCAGCAATGTCATTGGCTAAGGACACTGAGCCAAGAGCAGGCTGACAATCACAGAAGGGGCTTGCCAGCTCCTCTCACCATTTTCCCGATCATCATGACGTAGGGCCCCAGGTACTTGTTGACGCCGAAGATGTCCAGCAGCCGGATGTACCAGTAGATGATGTTGACGCAGTAGATCACGCGCCCGTCGCTCCGCAGAGGCAGGTCTTGCAGGCGGAGAACCATCCCGACGGAGAACAGCAGGATAGCTATCAGGTCGGTAACGTTCCAGTACTCCTGCAGCCAAACTTTGACTTTTTGCAGCAGTTTCCCAGGCTCTGACATGAGGATCTAAAGGACAGAAGAGCTGAGCTGTCTTAATTTAAACTCGAAGAAATCTATAGTAAACATATATATATATGCCACACAGGCCAAAAGAAAAGCTGATAGACTCCTATTATCCAAATGCCTCAGGTACTCTCTGGGTTTTTTTCAGAAATCTTCCATTTCAACCATTCTTAACATGTATCTGTGTGAAAGATACTTTAAAGGACAAAGCAATCACTCAGTCTAAAGTCCTCATGAAATCAGAAGAAATATATGCATGTATTTCTGTTTTTCAAGTGGATTAACCCTACTTAGAGTCTTGGAAGAGAGGGTAAAATATAGAAAGATTTTTTTTGATCAGAAAATTTACATTTAAAGAAGCTTTAAAGAAAATTGTATTAAAATGTGTAAGAAATTACTAAGTCTAGTCCTCCAGAGCATTGGCTTCAGTATATACAAACACATCTGGTAACAGATTCAGCCCGGGGGTAAAAATGTGCTATTTCAGCTGAGGTCAATGGGACTTGCATTCATTCACATTAGGGCTGAATTGGGCCTCTGGTGTCACTGTGGAATAAATGCACATTTGGCTCAGTGAAAGGGGACAGCATTAGCTGCAAGTGGGAGAGACCACAAGGGGCAGGGTTAACAGAGCCACTTTGCTCACTTTTTAGACTGAGTGCTACCGTAAATGCTCTGTCTCTGCTCTATGTGCTGTTGCATCCTTAGGGAGATGCACACTATTGCTTGACAAATTAACAAAAATTTTCAAGAGCCACATTTCAAGAAATTTACCTAACCTTTAAGACTTGTCAGAAGCTCAACCTGTACTTGTGAATGCTATTTAATGAGCATCACACTGAAATTTGGACACAGAAATTTTATGGGAGAAGAAGACGGAAAGAAGGAAAGAAGGAAAGAAGGAAAGAAGGAAAGAGAGAAAGGAGAGAAAGGGAGAAAGCAAGAAAGAGAAAAAGAGAAAGAGAAGGAAAGAGAGAAAGAAGAAAGAAAAAAGAAAGAAAGAAAGAAGGAGAAGAAGAAGAAGGAGGAGGAGAAGAAAAAGAAATTGTTCATTTTAAAATTAAAGAAGATAGATCTTTCTACTGGTTTTTTTTAACAATCCATCCATCTGCCTTTCTGAAAACAAAAAAGCAATTTTATGATAAGCTCATTCATAAAAATGTAGCCTGAGAAAAATAATAAAAACAGATATTAAAAAGAAAAAAAAAAAAACAACCAAACCCCATGCTTATTCCTTTTTCATTCTGTCTTTCTTGGTTGGGGTGACTTTACCTCTCTCATCTTCTCTATTCCCAGAGTGAAAATGTATGAGATGACAATCCACTCCTGAATAGATGGCCAGCGATCCATCTTCACCAAAACGATGTAGTTGAACAGCATCAAGTAGCCTATGTAGGCCAGCTGTAAAGAAAAAAATTACTGTCAGTAGTCACTATCTATGCAGCTGATCTAGCTTCTTGGATATGATTTGATATTTCTGATTTTTCTGTAACCAGAGTTTCACAGACAAAAGAACAATAAGACTGCCCTGGCTTGTCTGAAAAAGCTCACATTAGATCACATACTGTATGGAATCTGCACAATACATGCAAATACGTCCAGCTGTATCTGTCTCCTCAAAAAATCTTTATTAATGCAGTTCCCTTGGATCATCCCACAGTGATGGCAATTCTAATACCACTGTGTCAACTACCCAGTTAAATAACCTATGTTATTGTTATTTAACAAACCCCTTTTGTTTTTTTCCCCCTGTTCACCTAACCCAGGCTGAGTCTGGCATTCCGAGTTCAGAGGATTTTAGGCATTATTAGAGGTCTTCCTACCCAGGGTAGTACTGACCTAACCTATAGGATGTTTCCTCCCCAAAACACTGCTACTCCTATTCACACTGCTGCAGCAAGGAGCCAGGCATAGCCATGCATTCATTTGCCTGGTATTTTCTGCAAATTTTTAAGTGTGAATGTTCTTCTTTTCCTTCCTAATATATTCACCTTCCAGCTTAACTTTTGGTCCAGAAGAAAGTGTGAAATAAGTTTTTAGTTTCTTTTTCTTTTTTTTTCTGCATGCTGAATGGTAATTAAATGGTCTGTCAAAAAAAGACAAGTCAGGCAAGTTGCATCATCAGGTTCATAAAGCTCAGAGAAACCTGAGTGTCACTCTGGAGCATGGGTTGTAGCAGGGGTGTGACCGAGGTTTTTGGAGGTCAGAATCCACCTGCCTGTCTACTTGGCCTTTCAAACAGCTGCCCTACAAAAAAATGCATCTTAAGGCTAAAAATAAGTCAGAGAAAAGATGACTCAGTTCTGTGCACGAACATTTAGTCATTGTGACAGAAAGCTGTATTACATACATCTATATTTGAATTCAGTTTTTTCTCTCAACTGTGTGTTACTCACAACTATTGCGTATACGGGATCACATGTAGCTGAAATAACCACAGAGGGCCTTGAGACTTTTGGGTAGGATTATTTCAATGTTCTGCACATCACTGAATAGAGTTTATAGTCCTATTCTATTTGTTAGAGAATGTCACTTCTACTCTGTGTAAAAGCCACAGGGTTCTGGCTTTTGTTCCAGTTTCCATTTGAGGACACTCAAGAGAATTCTTTCTATTGGCCACAACTCTCAGTACAGAGGAACCAGACAGCTGAAGCACTACTTCTTGTCTGCATAAAACAGGAGGAAATTATCTCATTTGTCTTTCAGTTTGTGAGGGATGATGGATTGCAACGCTCAGGTCTGGAGGCTGGTCTTCCCTTGCCACTCCCAAGGGAAATGGAGAGCAATGTTGACATAGGCTAACACTTAGGGTGACACCAGAGCCAGCAGAACCTCTGCCAGGGCAGGCAGAACTGGATACACACTGCCCTAGTGGAAATAACACCTTCTAATACAGAGCAAAAAGCTGAGTGATACTGTTACTTACTACTCCTCCTTTTACACCTTACTGATTACTAATGATCAGGAAATCTACTTTGATCTGCTCCAGCAGCCTTTGGTGAGCACTTGCAGTCAGTACGGCAAAAGAATAAGGACATAGAGGTTACAAAGATGACAGATACTGCAATAATCTAACTGTAACTAGGGGGGTTTGCTTCTTCCTGGTTTTCTTTTGTAATGCTGGCATTTTTTGGCTTTGGTTTTGGCAGGTTTCTTTATGTCAATTCAAACTTACTCAAAATTGCAAAATATTTTTGCTCTACAAAAGAGAAAAGAATCTTGATTTGTGAGTAAAACTATGTTGAAAAACTCCACTTTAATCCAAGAAAAAAGCCCTTCAGATCATGAATGTCACTCTCTCCCTCCCCAGACTTGCTCTTACTTTCCAAGAGGCCACACTGATCCAACACTGGTCAAACCTCAGTGTAGCTGTTCATGCTGGTACTCAAGATTCTTTAAAAGTGCTACTACAGAAGTAGCTGAACCCTGTCCTTTGTTGCTTTTACCTGGCTTGACAAAGAGCTAGGAGCTGCCATTGTCACCGTTGAGGGCAGTACCTGAAGAAACTAAGGAAAGGAGTGTCTGCTAAGAAGTTTCAAGGGTGGATTGCACCCAGCCCATCTATGGATGCAGTCCCATTCTATAGAAAATACTGGAATACTCACTGTGGTAGAGGACAAACACATAAATTGTACTAACAGGTTAATGCTTCGGGAAGGAGATCACCCTCCTCTTTTCTGATTGGTTGCAATAATTAAATGATCATAAACTGAAGTGGTCCCAAAATGCAAAACTTAGGGTAAAGATCCTTTGATGTTTAGAAGATGACTCTTACTAGGGGCTCAATTCCTCTGCAGCTTTCCTCTTCAGAAGAATTAGAAACATGGCCCCTTATTTCCTGCTAAACTCTCAGTTAATGCTAGTAGTCATGCCTAAAGATTTTGCTTTTTGTGTATTTTTCATATATTCATAGCTTTGTAGACTACTATTACGTAGTTACATAGCTCCTAGCATTTTTGCTACCCTTTCTCTTAGATTTTAGAGTAATAAATTAACCTTCTAACACATTCCTGAAATAGTGTTTAGTCTTATTCTTAAGAAGAAGCCTGACAAGGGCATTCTGTTTTCCAGTCTGAGAATCTGAGGAGACACAATATCAAATGGGGCAAAGAAGCTCTGGACCAACTCCAATGGGGCAGTACCCAGGGAAAATGATCTAAACAACCACTCTTCGAATTGGACAATATTTGTTAGTTATGCAAATCTGTCAAACTTATAAAAATTGTAGAAATCTGATGCTACGTGTGCATATGACCACCAGGACACCTGGAAGCTTCCAGTAAAGGTCTGCTTTTTATTTTACTATTTTAACACTGTTGCTAGAGTTTTTGTCTTTTGATGTTAGGCAACAGTAGGAGTAGCCAACAGTAGGGGAAGATCATCCTCTTCCGCTCAAGCAATTTGTGAGATGAAATGTTTGTGTCATGGTTTCCAATGCAATAGCCACGAAACAGAACATAGTAGTTGACTTTCGAAACTGCTGCGTGTCTAGAGAGAAAGGCTAAAGTTGATGGGGGGTTGTCTGTTGGTTTGTTTCTGCTGGTTTTTGGGTTTTTTTGTTTGGTTTATTTTGGGACTTTTTTTTGAGAAAAAATTGTCTAGTGTCTGCTGAGCCAAATGTTACTTACTCAGACATCTCATTTAACTCACTCTTGTGTATTTGACGAATGAAGGTGAATACAGCTACATAGTAATAGAGATAGGTATATGTAGAATAATCAAATTGTTCTGAGTGGTATACAATAGCCATAGGACCTTTTACATGCATTTTGGACTGTAGAATGTAAAACTTGAATGATTTCTTTTGAAATCCATGAATAAATTTGTGCCTGTGTATTTGTAAAATTGTGATAGGCTGTGCAATTTTAACCCTTCTCTGAAACTTGTTTTGCTTTTAGTTTCCAGAAGTTCTCAATATGCACAACAGGTCAAGCATGGCAGCAGGAATCCTCCTCAACTTGCTCTTCAAGTTCAGTGTATCCAAAATCCAGTTTTAATAAATGACCTTGATTGAGACCTGCCTCGGGACATAAAACTGTAGGAACAAGTCTAAATGGAAATGCAATATTGATTTCTCTCTTCCATTTCAAAATTGAACTAACAGGGAAAGCGAGGAGGCTTCTTTCCATTTGCAGTGTAAAGACTTTTCTGTTTGTGCATAATACACACTGCAATTGATAATGAGACTAGGCTGATGATTAGTAGTTTCTGGACTTGTGGGCTTGGTAAATTTTCCATGAGCACAGAGCTGAGTAATTAGTTACTCCAAGTTGTTAATATATTTTCTAGTCTATGGTGTCCACAGCTATGACTCAACTATCTGAGTTGTTCCCAGTGTCTACAAGGCAATTTTTCCTGTGAGAAGTCACTTGCAGAAGGATCCATCCTTGGTGACTTGCTGTGCTTTCAGCAGAATAATGGAAAATATAACTGGGAAAAACTACCTAAAAAACTACCTAAAACCAAAGCCTAATTCCATTGGGCTGAGGCAGGATTAATTCCAGTGTAATATAATGGGCATATGTCTTGATAAGATAGCTTAGAAATCACTAGCAATGGAAAATCTAGCATGTCCTCACACAGTTTATGACAGTACTTCTTGGACCAGTTAGAAACTGTTTCCTAACTTCTTACCTAGAACTGTCTGGGTGTTATTTTTTGTCCTATTCAGCAAGGATTTGGAAGTATTTACACATATTTGAAAACTGTTACATTCCTTCTTCTTTTTTTTTTTTTTTTTAACAGAGAAAACATTCGAACTCCCTTAATCTCTCCCCTTAAGTCAAGCTTTACAAACCTCTTGAAACATTCTTCTCTTTTGTTTCCTTCAAACCAGTCCACACTTGTCACATGATGCAGAAGCTGAACTGGGATGGAGTATTCCAGCCATGAAGACTGAAAGGATTACTTTTTGATCTTTTTAGTCTTATCCTTCTACATTCTAGTGCAATTTGTAAAATAACTAATAATAACTAAATAATAACTAAAATAATAACTAATCTCTACTCCATCATCCAAGATTTGAATGAAAGTATCAGATAGCACCTGATATAGAAGAGGATTTAATGGCATCCTTTCTAACCCGTGCTTCCAGCTTTATAATGAATAATTAATGTCTAATCTTGAAGACTAACTGTCAAAAAGCTTTTTATCCACATAGTAACTTTAATGCAGCAGTTATTAATTTAGCTGTGAGAAAACCCTGTGAAGTGTTTGGTACTGTTTTACTGTAGTCAAAATACACGACATAATTTTTTTCCTGCTCCTTCTGCAAGGTTCATTTCTTTCTGACAGAGGGGGAATATACTGATTTAACCTAATTTTTCCCCGAAAAATGTAAAATGGCTGTCACTCATGTCTTTGATATCTTGTGGGTACTTACATGCACATTTTCTCTGAGAGACACTCCGCAGTCTGGTCAAAACAGCAAAAATCAGAATGTTCCAAGGAAAGAAGTGCTCTATCTTTTTTTCTCATCAATTATTATACAATTCAAATTCTGATTCAGACCAGCCTCGCACTGGGCTTACTCGTGGAAGCAACCCTATTTTGAATTCTCCTACAGGGAATTCCGTGGGAGCACTAAAGCAAACTGCCACTTATCATTTTATTTAAAGAAAAACATACACAATCATTCAAATTTTAGCTATTAACTTCCTGAATTAAATGATAATCTTTAAAAGTCTTAGAAAGGTTTGCAATTGCTAGCAGACTTCTACCAAATATTTTTATTAAACTATTAATGGGTAAGTCCTCCAATACATATAAATGTAGACTTCAAAGAAACACCTTAAATTACCTTAGTCCAATTTCAGTATTTGCACAAACATTAATAATACAACAGGAAACATTTCTTACGGTGTAAAACCAAAACTTCACGATGGGAGCATTGTAGAACTCGTAAATCTTTCTTCCAATGGGGATCATTCTGTGTCTGCTCTGAACCTCCTCATCCTCCTTCTTTCTTGAGGACTCTCCATTCCCTCGTCCCAGCATTGCCTACAAGAAAGGATATATTTGTGTTTCTTTCTTTGTGAAAGAAAAATTACACTATTTTTTGAAATGTCATCAGGAAACTGTTCTTGATCTCTAGATAAAACCAGGTGACCACAGCTAGGTGTAGAATGCTTTGCTTTCAGATTAACTTTTTTTGCAGAAAGGCTTCTGTTTAACATCTTGAAAATGCAAAGCTATAGCTTTAGCCTCAACCCTCAGCTTGAGAGTGAAATTCCTGACTAGTAAACAAAAAATAAGATGTGGAGAATATTTCTTCTTTTTGCTGTATGGACAGAAACTCTTTAACCTGACAACAGCTTTTTGTGGTGCACTTCTATACAGTAAACAGATGCAGACAGAAAACAGGTAAGTTTTGGTTTTAAACAAAGAGAAGTTATAAGGCTGAGACTGAGAGGGAACAGCAGGGGAAAAGATGAGTTGGCAGTTGCTGAACTAGAAGCAAAGAAGACAGTGGCACTTCCCCAGGCCATGATCCCACAGTGAAGCTTACATGGATGTAAGAGGACTGACTAGTAGAGCTTACTGCAGCAGAAAGGCCTTGAACTGAAATATCCATGTACATGACTGTAGCTTCTTCCATAGTGAAGTTCCAGACTGCTTATGCACTGCCTTTGCCAGGCTTGATCTCACTGTTACCATTGCAATTCAGACCCCCTGAGGAGCTACACTGAACTCCAGATACACACACGTAAGAAGTTCTCATCTGTGAGTGCAAACCTAACAGTCAAAAGAAGGTAATGTTTTATTTGCTTACTCTTAGTTTTCATTATCATTTGCAGAGAAGTGGAAGGACTAAACTACAATCACTGACGTTAGCGCTTAAAAGAAGGTGTTCCTTTGTATTTGAAGTGCAATGTGACCTATTAAGTGTTCATTCAGAAGCAATTATTTAATGAATAATAGACTAAGGCTGGATTTTAACTCACTGTGCCCTTTGCAAGTTCTTACTATTTAGTTTGTGGATGCACTTCTGGAATGTAGCACCCCGTACATGAAATATTTGCAAGAATTGAGACATACCTAAGTATGCAGGGATTACATGATGATGCTTTTGTTTAAATGCTTCTATAATGCTTTTCTACAAGTAGGTGAAAGCATCCTTATGCTTTTATGTTAACAGAAGCAAACTTTCACTATCCATGAGGATAGCATTGTCCTCATCTGTACTTAAATAGTGGAAAAGTAAGGGAAAAATTAGATGCCAGACATATTGTCTTTCTATAAAAAAGTCCTTCTTGCTTCTGTATCTGTGCTTTCTGATTCAATGGGATGTTCAGCACATACTTTACTAATTGGCTTCAGGTGAGCTATCTGATCAGGTTCTAGAGCCCTGCAGGAACTGGTGATGCACTTCTCACATATTTAAAAGTAAGAATCACAATCTACCCTTTTCTTCCTTTTTCTAGCCTCATGTGGATCTATTCATATAGGTCTTTTTCCTGCGAAATAGTAATGCATAATGATAAATTTTTTCAGTCACTGTAGATATTTGTAACATTTGTGTTTGGTCCCATATGACTCCTTCTCTTTAATTTCACTTATGCAGTTAGTTTTCCCTCTAGTATTATTACTTTCCATGTGGAAAAGTTCCATATTCTTGAATCTGACAACACACAGATGTTTATAATAAAATACAACAAAGATTCAGGACAGAAGTATACTGCACTGAAACTAACCTGCTGGGACTGTCTCAAAAACTATAGTCTGCTTTGACGAAATTAACCTATTTCTTTAGCTTTAATGGCTGAAGATTTTTAACTTCCATAAATACAGATAAAACATTATGTATTGAAAATTTAAATATACCTCCTGTTGGCTCTCACAGCCACCTTGAAAGTCCATCAAGACTTTTATAAAGAAGGAAAAAGACAAAGTGGCTGTTCTGCAGAGTAGAAGGGTTCTTATGGTTATGAGACTTACTGAATATAGCTACAGTAGCAGAATTTACACAACCTCCACAGAAAATATCATTACCCAAACTCCACAAAATCAAAGTGATCCTTTGATCTATATCATGGGTTGGGGTTTTTTTTGGAGGGGAAAAAAGTAGTTGAATATGATCCGAATGCTTTGGAAATACTATAGCCCAAGAAGGTAATTTGTTTGCTTCTCTCTACCTACTGACACTGTTCAGGGAAAGCCGCCATCTGGAGCTACAGAGTTTTCTGTAGCTTTTCCCAAGGCTTTGTCTCTGCTGTCCTCTGGTGCTCAAGAATTTTGCAGCAGAGTGAAAATGACTGCTGGCTGCTTTGACAAATGAGCAGTGCTGTGCTTTAGTCAATGGGATTATTTTACAGAGTTCCAATCCTTAACAATTTTACGAATTTACAAATTCTGAGACAGACTTAATTCTCAATGGAATCAGTGAATTGGGGATGTTTTTACGATAATGCTCTTTCAATATCTGGATATATGCTTTAGCTTATGAATTCTGATTTCCTGTTTGCTACTGCTTTCTTCTTGATAATGATGCCATAATTTTATCTCCTTATAATTATTTTTGAATTAATTTTATCATATAATACAATCTTCTCCCCTCCCCCATGCTACAGATGGGGAATTTCTCTGAGATGGCTAAGGATTAGGTTTGACCTGATGTTCCCGACTGTTAATTATACCTCAGTATTAACAAACTGAGAAGCTTCCCCATTAGAAACATTCAGAAATAATCTAAGTAACTGTGTTCACAGAATAAAAAATGTGAACAAATGTTTTCCTTGGAGTGGGATGCAGTAGGGTGGGAACAACTCAACACACTGCTCGGTGTGGGTGGCATCTCTTTCTCTAATACATGATTTTGTCCATGATTCACCATGAGTCATGCAAGGTAAGCTCGACAGCAGCTCAGCCTCATTGTGAAGTACAGTACAACTGCATCATTTTAGCCTGAAGGGATTGATGTTTGCATAGCTTTTACATGGAGAATTTTTTAATCAGTTTTTTTTTTCTGTTGTTGTTGTTGGGCCAGACTTTGTTTTATGTAATTGAGCATTGTTTGCTGATAATAAACTATCAGGGGAGATTTTTGTGTTGCACATTTTTGCGTTAATATATGTTAAGTATCCTATTCTATGTTTATCTGTTTTATAATTAAATAACAGGAATTTCAGTATTGCTGGAATGAATACAGGCTCTTCCAATTTCATCCTGAGTGAAACCTACATGCTATATAGAGATTTACCCCAGTTCATAGAGAACTGGTGTGGAAATGATACATAGCTGTGTAGACACACCTCCTTCAGCACACCCCGTTGGATCCTACACTATGTGTGAAAGCACTGCCTCCACGGTAGTTGTTCTAGGATTACTGTTCTCTGCCCTGAAACATTGGTAGAAAAAAATTTTAATGCCTTTGATTTACAGATGTGTAAAATTAGATTTTGCATATGCTTGGTGGTTACAGTGAGGACAGAGTAACAGGACTAAAGTGCCAGGAGCTCAGTCATCCTGACTGCTGAGCAGGGCAAAGTACGGAGACTGTGCCAGGGCACGTGTGTGGTGGTGGTGGTATGGAGGGTTTACTTGAAGAACTCCTTGAAGAAAGAGAGAACCTCTCCTTATGGAGAGCAGCACTTCTGCTTAGAGACCACCAGCAATGTCTCCCAATTCTGTTTTCCAGATGAGCTGCAGGGGTGCCTTGCTGCTGGCATGTGAGATGCTGTGAGAGTCGTCTTCCACGGGGAAGGGTGAGTTGGGCTGGGGGCACTAGGACACAGATCTTCAGACTTTCCTGTGTTAAGAACTGTATTTTTAGTGATATAATTAATATTTGTTTATTTTTTAGTGATATAATTAATATTTGGTTATTTCTTGCCATTGAGAAAAGAGTGAGCATACGTACTACAGATGAACTAATGTGATCCCAGAGGCCAAGAGAACCAGCTTTGCTGCTGCTGAAAAGTTCTAACTCAGACTGACTCAGTGATGCCCATGGAAGTCCAACCTTCCTATTTATTGTGGAAAATCAAATCAAAATGAACAAAACAACTGAAACACCTTTTAAAAGACTTAGATGAGTTATTCTGTGCTCTGGAATAAAACCGTTTACTGGGGAGCTCTAATACCCAAATAATAAGGCACTGAATAGGGTTACGGATGATCCTAGTTATGGCTTCCAGAATCAGGGTTATTTTGGGAGGAAGGTAGACTTCTGGGGTTTCTGACTGACCTAAATTTCAGCAATTAAGGCCTTGATTAGGACACTGTACAAACAGAAAATGCCCCTGGCCTTTAGACTCTAGTGCCCTTCTACTCCTCTGTGTTTAATACTCAGGATTAATGACTGGCAGCTCCATGCATAAATAGTGGTAAATTTCTTGGGGCTGAGGAGCACTGATCAGAGCAGTATTCAAATGTGTTTTTATGAGTTGCTGCTATAACCCTGTTTCTCAGCTTCTAGGTGTTAAAGTAATGTGGGCCTACCATTCTCATGAATCTGTTATAAAGTGAAAAGCAGGTGTGAATAAGAGGTAGTTTACAGTAAATAAACACAACATCTTCATAGTATATCCATATGTTCAGTTACCCATCAGACCCTTTAAGAGACGCATAAAGCAAATACATACTTGCACGCAGATGCACCCATGTGGAGACTTAACTTCCCTGTTGCTGTAGTCTGCTGGTCACATTATTCTGTGCAAATGAGGTGTAAAATAGTGAATAGATCACTGTGGCCCCTCATACGCTCTGCTCAAGTGCAGTGCAAAAGAAGGAACTGACTCCTGGGCCTATCTGTAGTCACCTGGGCTTAGCAGTGCAAGACACACAGGACTTCACAAGAAATCAATGAACAGACCTTGTCTAGACGAGATCTCTTTACCTTTTAGCAGAGAGAATATGGGTGTAACATGATAGGAATACAGAGACTTGAGAAGTATTCATTGGGAATGATTAGAAGGAGAATCAGGAAGATTATTTCAATAATATATTACTTGCCAGAAAAGGAACTTTAAGATTAAAATGATTTTTTAGTACATCACTTTTGTTTGTTAATTTTCATGCTGAACAAAGCTCAGGTTAGGCTGAGTGACTGATCTATTGATTCAAAGTTCAGCAATGGATTAATCATTTATGATATCCTAGCACAATAAATTATTAATCTTATTGAACTATTTATAAGGTATCTTTAATATACTAAAGGATACCATGGCTAAGGGGAAACTTCACAAAGGCACTTCCCAAACCATCTTTCAGGCATCCTCTGATCAGTGGAAAAGAAACCTGACCTACCTTATGCCAGACCATTTCACTAAGGCTGGAACAACACAGAACTTCAGTCTAAAGTATTTTCTTATATTTAAAACATATCAGGTGACTAAATGTAACTGCCTGTGGCATCTAACCACAGAGATGCAAAGACCTCTTTGCTAACAATCTCTCCTCACCACTGGGGGCACCTGAGTAGATGTTAGAAGTTCTACAGTATGGTATGGATTATATGCAGAAATACTAAGTGAGCAGCGGTGTACCAAAGATATTTTTTCTAAACTTGCTGGACTCCACAGGAACAAACCTTATTTTATAGAAAAGGTTGTAAGTGTCTGAAACTTCACTAGAATGATACACTGAATTCAAATTAATTAAGGGAAGAGTCAGTGACAGAAAAGAGCAATAGGACTGTCAGCACAGGGAAGGGAGAAGAGGGGGAGCATCTAGGGTTCATCTGGAAAAGGAGATCCACTGCACACATTACTTCCTTGCAGCAGGAGTCAGAAGGGAAAAAGGAAACAGTATTGTAGACAAGAAACCAGGAGCTGGGATAACTACAGTGAGACAGAAAACACATCTTCCCCAAATTTCTCCCCGTTGCCAGGTAAAAGGCAGCTTGCAAAGTGCTTATTTGATTTGAATAGGCACTTCGTAAGTGGGTCAGAAGCCAAGGGTTAGTAAATTGCAATCAATAGCTAATGAGCAGAGAATGCCCCATTGCTGCTATTCTGGCTTCTGGTCCTTCCCAACAGCCAGGTTCTTGCCTGCAAACGGGTCCTGTAGGTGGGTCTTGTGGGCTGCTCCTTCGGCTTGCCTGCATATTGGGTCCTGTAGGCAGGTCCTTCTGCCTGCCTGCAGTCGGGCTCCTGTGGGCAGCTCCTGCTGTTTGCCTGTGGGAAACAGTCTGGGTTTTTTTGTTTTTGTTTTTTAACTTAACCAGGCAAATCCCTTTTTCTTCTATGCCTCTGTCCTGACCAACTGGGGCTGAGTTTTAAGCCTTTCAGAGACACCACAATCAAGCCCAAAAAAATGCAAACCAAACTAAACTAAGGCAGATGTGATAGCCTGTATGATAACTGCCCAAATGAAAAAGTGTGAGATCAAGACTGGAGGTGGATGATTTGTGTAGTTTTCAGAGCTTTAGTTGTCTGATTCTTTGTGGTGTAAATTATTCCTCAAAGGCTACGTTACTAATACTGAGAAGTCCCTCCTTACACAATTCTGTTGAGTTGTAGAAATGGAGCTCTCTAGCTGCTTGCTAATGTCTTCAGTGGATGAAAACTGGATGTGTGTTTGTGTGAAAGGCAATGACCACAAATACAAAAAGGATTTTAGAGTTAAGTTTTCATAATTTCTCTGGCCTGTTTGCACACTTGCTTACTGTCCTAGTGAAGTCAACTAAAAGGAAAAAAAAAAAATCTTTGGCTTCCACAAATCTTTGCGCATTTCCAGCCAAAGATGAGCCCTTTTCCACCGGAGAGGTAATTTATCACTACTGAGTGCTTCTGAAATCTTATTCACTTAGTTCAGATAATATGGCTTCAAACTGAATCAAAGTATGAGGATATTACAGCACAGCATCACCATGCACAGCTGCTACATGGAGACAAAATGATGGCAACTTGTGTGGTTTGAGTCCCATGGAGGAGAGGGGAGTGTGAAGAATGGTATCCTATCATGTGCTATATTTACCCATCAGTTGGTCTGCAATGCCTACAGAGGCAGGAAAAACAAATTGACAGCAGTGAGGCTGATGATTTATTGTGAGCGCTTACAGTGAGTTCCATGTCTTCCTCATCTTTTTCTTTCACTGGCTTCTCTGGTTCCTCTGGATCCTTTTCTTGAAGATGGATCTCATTGGCCTGGGTCATGTAGGGCATATCATCTTTGTTCTTGAACTCCAAGCTGAGGATTGAAGGAGGAAGTAGAATTCCTAGAATTACCTAAAGCAATAATAATGATAACAATAATCATCACAGAAAACAGATTATGGTCATAATGGTTACTTAGCATCAAATGGAACAACTCCCTCAGGTTATTTAGGAAAAGAAAGATACGTGTGCATTTGAGTTTCTATGACAATAAAGTATTTGTCATTTGGGGTAATGTTACCAGAGTACTGAAACAAAGCATGTAACTTCTACTAGTGTTGTCGTGAATGCTCTTGAATGTTTTATGTGCTGGCACATCATCAGATGCGTAGTGCTATATACTAGAATGTAGTTACAAAATATTATATGAGGCCAAGAGTAGGTGGGACCACGTGGGTGTTCAGACCTGCAAATTTCTGCATTTTAGGTAATACAAAATATCAGTATAAGTGACACACAGAGAGCATTTACTTCTACAGAGAGGGTTAATAGGTCTAAGGCTCTCCATGTTCATGCTTAATGCACACTGGTAGTCAAAGTGTAACTGTGTGTGGATCTGAGGAGATAAGGCAAAGCCAGCAAAAGCAAATGCTGATGTGCCTACATTTGCAGTCCCCTTAGATTTTGTTTCAGTAACCAGGCAGCTGTGTAATGGTCACGTTAATGCCAGTTCTTTCTTTTCTGCCTGCCCTCTTTTACAATGCAGGAGTAAAAAAATACCTTGTTTGGATATATAAGGTATATTAAATTACCTTGTTTGGATATATAAGGAATGAACAATACTTGGGGCTTAAACATTAGTACAACTGAATAGATATCACAATAATACAAAGCAAAGTCTGTGTTCACAATCACAATAACTTTTCCTGGTTATGCTACAATTTCATGGAGAATGATTTTCCTATAAATCCCTCCCTGAATGACAGTGAAACCAGATAGTTAACTTCTTGGCAGGTTAGGGAGGTTGCTTGTGCTCATCATATCAGCAGACAGCCTGTGTGCTGTTGAAACCATTCAAAATCTCAATGAGGAGCAATTAGTGTATGGGAATGCTGTAGCCAGCCTCAGAAAAGCTTCCTGCACTGCTCCTGCACTCACAAAAGGATGAACCCAGGAAGAGGGGGTTACAGGCAGACTTGGCATCACAGAAAGGCTATTTTTAAGAGAAGGCAGGATTAACAGTTGCCCCTAGCCCTTTCCTTGGTGCTATACATCCCTGGCAACAATCTAAAGGATTATATTCATTCTTCCTACCATTTGTCAGTTTCAAAGGGAGAAAACCATTCTTGGGAAATAAACCATGACTCATGCTTGCAAATTTATTTCTTTGTCATGCTGCCTTTTGCTTATGTAGCTTGTAGCCTGCTTTAGCTTTAAACAAGTTCTGCTAATGAGCTTCAGTGAAATAAAATACAGACTAGAAACTGAGTAAGGGATCCTTGAGAAGCCCTGGTGTTACAAGAAGCTGAAAGGAAACAGAGCCTGTTACCTTCAGCTATACATTATGAAATAAAGGTCTGTTTTAGGGCTTAAGAAATGTGTGCTGAAAAGTGGAATGCATGTAGCAGGAAATCAGCTGCTGCAGTGTTCTCCATGTACCTAGGCTGAATATCTGCAAAGCCAAACAACGAACAAAGCAGCTGTCCTTCTGAAGGATAATAGGACTGTGAGTTCAGGATACAGGTAGTAGGAATGGCTCCAAATGTGAGAATGTTTTCTATCTGTAGCAGAACAACATGTATACACAGGTCCTGCATGGGAATGCTATGAGCCACTTGTTCTCATTCATCACTCGCACTGGACTAAGAGTCAGTGATGAAAGCAATGCATGTACTCCTAAGCATACTTGCTGTTACTGAACATCTTTTCACATGGCAAAACAGCTGAGTAATTGCCACCTTTCACATAGGCAATTAGTGCAGAAAAGAGAATCCCTTCACTGAAAATATTTCTCAGCGATCTGAGAGAAAGAGGTAATTTTGGGGTGTGTTCTGACTGGTGAGTGTTTGATGAAGGTGAAACATGACATGGACTCAAATTCATCTCTCAGAATTCACTTTGCATTGTTAGCAGTTTTGTCAAATGTAGAAGTAAACCTTAAACAGCTTTGAAAACTGAATTATTCTTTAGACCCTCTAAAGTAGTCCTTTCCAATGCCATCAGGAAGATTTGCAAGGGTTTGCAAGGAAATTTGTGCTGCTTGCTTGGCCTGTTCTGGGGAAGGTTGTCAGACCAGCACCTTTCACAAATGGTTAATTCACTCACACTTCCTTTTCCTTTATTTATCTCTAAAACTCTTGACCAACTCCTCAAGTATACAGGCAGAGTGACACACTAACCTCCTAGCTCAATTCTTATTCTGATAAATGATAAGGGGACTTTAGGAAAGGGAATGAAAAAAACTAAGTTGTGTGCTTTGAACTTAGCCTTATGACAATCCCCTGCTGAAAAACTGAGCACAGGAAGAATATACCCTGCTTAATGTCATAATAAACATCTGAAATACGGTTAATTTAGACAGTTATTACTGATTTGTTTTGAACCCTGTCACCATCTATTAGAATGCTCTGAATGTTAATTTTATTTTAAAACAGGAATGACCTTTAGGCCAGAATTTTTTCGCATCCGGAGACGACCCATCCACATGTCTGTGAGCAGCATTTGGCTGCAAGTGTGAGCAATGAAGTCTCTGTGCTTGGCTGCCACTGCAAGCTGCAGGCACGTGGCGTTGCTCCAGTTCTTCAGCTCATAGGTCAGCAGTTTCATGGCCAGTTGCTCGTCCTGCTTGTACGACTGGTCCAACAGCTCGACCGCCAGCTGGCCGAAGTCCCTGCAACAGCGGGACATCCGTTCACTGCCGTTAGCACGCACAGCCTCGCGCACAAAACACCTCTCTGCAACCGACAGCCTCTGCACGGGCACATCACCTTCCCTATGCAAATCGTGATGTTGACTGTACACATGGAAACCCACATTTTCAAATGTGAGTGGCTAATGGGAGGCATATAAATAAGTGCCCCAACTTAGCAGTGATGAGCACCCACACCTACCAGCTGTCTGCTCCCACCTCCCTGCCCACCTCCCTGACATTTTCTAGCTGAAATCCTCTGGTTATCTGCAGCTTAAAGGAGTGCTTCTCTGCTGTTTGTCCATGGCTTAATGGTCAAGTCTCCTGGAAGAAGGAGTGTCCAATATCCTTTCTAAAATCCTAAATTTCTAAAATTCTAATATCAGGAAAGATTTTTAGAGAATCTAGTATCTTGCCTTGCTCACCTAAGCATGACATCTTGGTTAATTGACACTTCTCCCTGAATAGTATGCTCACTAGGATTTCAATAACTGTTCTGCTTGGTATGTACAGAGTATCCTGAATAAGCACAAGGAAATGTTGCAGTCTGACTCTTGAGAGTTCAGGGAAAATATGTGAACAATATAGATATTTCACTCTCTTCTTGACATCGTGTCATTTTAGAAGTTATATTGGTAACAACTTTGTTACTCTGGCAAATAGATTGTTTAAAAGCCATTTAGATTTTCTCAAAAGGGACTGCACTTCTCCTACAAATTAGAAATAAAAGCAAGGTACAGATAAGAAAGTTTTGGGCAGGTTCAGAAGTCTCTCTTCCCTCTTTTTTTTTTTCCCCCTCCCTCAGGAAAGTGTACATGAAAGGACATTCACCTGGAATTGTGGTTCAGCTCTTGAGAAATGTCATCCACCATGTCATTTTCTGATGCTTCATGGGCCATGGCTTTGCAGAGTTTGCAGGCTACCAGTGCTTTAGCCATAGCTTCTTCCCCATGTTGCCAAAAGAAGAGGGCCATCTTCTGACGTTTCATCAGCACAGCCCACACCATCAGCTCATGGAATGGGAAGGGAAAGTGATTGATCTCGGGGTCATCCATATCAATATCAACTTCTTCTTCTTTTTTCTTTGTTGTTTTTCTGCCTCGACGCAAAGGGACATCATCCTGTGGGAATTGCAGAGAAATATTTTTCATCAGTGAATGAACTGAGGCAATTCACACAATTCATTGAAATCAGTACCTGAGATATCAAACACGCTTTCTGCAGGCCAGGCCCTTAATAATTTTTTGGACAAAATATTTAACATAGGTAAACAATAAAAAAGGTATTGGTGCTATATCTGTAATTAAGAAGTCAGTAATCAGGGAAACAGAGCCTTGGACTGTCACTCTGAATTGCTCTTTCTCCCTAATAACACAGAGTACAACCAAACAATATCCAGAAACATTTTGGAAAAGCCACCACTAAAATAAAGCTAAGAGTTCACTGCACATGTAACATCTGCTGTAATGCATCTGGCTCTTTCCGCTTCCAGAAAGTACACATCCAGGGAATGTTCTGATCTGCTGAAGACTGCCTCTATACTTATTCCTGTGTTTTCTCCCCTAACCTCCTTACAAAGGAAAAGATCTCCCTTCTTTATTCCTATTCTGCATGTTTATTCCTTCTTTCTCTATCCCTTTCTTGTTTCTATTGCCTTTAGTTTCTTTCCCATTTCAGGCTTTTGCTTTCATCAGATGAGCTGATCTATTCTGTCCCATGTCTGTGGATAGCAAAATGAAAGTTGTTGTATGAAATAAACAAACATGAAAATACTGCTGTCCCCTTGAAGCATTGGGGTAGCCAAAAATGTCAATAAAACTGAGATAACTTTGGCTTGCATAAAGATTTCTGCATCATTCTCTGCAAGTGTTTAATTTCTCTGAACACATTTTAAAGTTAGATGCTATCTGACTGAAATTCTGCTTGCCCTGCCAGACTGAAACATTTTGTTTAATCCTCATGTTAGAAAAAGAAAGATCCACAGGTGGGCTTGAGCCCTCTTTTTTCCTTATCTATCTCCAGGACTTTTATTAAGAAATGTTTCTTAATCTGTTCCTTGCGCAAACAAGTTATCTGGATGGAAAATACATTTCATGCTTTCATTACAGTGAATTTAAACCTTATCTGGGTATAGTTTATATTTGTTAAAGAAGGAAAAGACATCAAGATTTGTCACAGGTTGCCTACCTCCATTCCCAACAGCTTCAGGGCTTTTGGCTGTACAAAAAATAGTTGGAAAAATGTTACTACTCACAGAATAGTGATGAAAAGCTACAGCTATTTGTGTATACATATGCACATATGTACACGTGCATGTAGAGTGATGTAGAAAATACAATATGATATAGATAAAATATATTAAATGTAATATAATGTAATATTACATATATCTATATCTATCTATATACATATAAATATATATCTCCGCCCCCACCCCATCAAATAATTACATATATGTAGTTATTTCAAACTTGAGTTTGACATTACTTCCCCGAAACCACAACACTAGACATATATTTGGATTCAGGTACAAATTGCATCTGGTTAGGGGCTGTTCTAGCAAGAAAGTGATAGGGACCACTGATAAGGCATGAATGGATTTCTCTGGAGTACATCAGTGTTTTGGCCACTACCCTGGAACACTTTTATTGACTATTGTGGTGCTGCTCTGTGTGTTGGTTCAGTATTGGGGAAATCACTACTCAGATGCTTTTCTCAATGGAGTGACTATGGGAAGGAAGTCTCTCCCACCAGCTACAACCTCTTTCCTTTCAAATGTGAAGAATCAAAGCCTAAGGAAACAAATAAACCCATTCCAGGTATCTGTCTCCATCCGTTTCACAGAGCTGTTGCTATTGATAGCCATTATTACTACATTCAGAGCTGTGTATTGCTAAAATCTGAAATGTGAGGTAAAAATAGACAAAGAAGGAGCTACAAATCTTACCAGGAGGAGTTGAACAGACTTCTGTTCATGCTGGATTGGGTCAGTGGTAATATGGATGACAATAAACAGCTTTTGTGGTTTAGAAAGACCTTACTTTGTATTCACAGTGTTGTAACTTATCAAACATGGAACCCACAAAAATACTTAACAGTGGTTTTGCCATGAGCCCAATACTGGAGCCACAACGAAAAAATAAAACAAGTTTTGAGTCATGGGTTTCTTTGCCCTGAAATCTTCATGTTGCAGTCAGGAGATGAGCCATGAGATAGGAAATGCATCTAACAATGCTCAAATTTTTCAAGTCTAACTCAGGAGTTAGAATTATGGTATCATTTGTGCAGGTCAAAAGACTTGTCTTTTAGAAGCTCTGAATACTCATAATTACAGGTTTTAGAGTCAGAGGAGACTGTTTCATGAGGAGACTGTTTTATGTGCTGGTTTCAGATGGGCAGCAGAATACTACAATTTTTCATTAAATGAATAAAAACCATAGCTTATACCATAGACTGGCTTGTGATGCATTATGGTGAGATAACTGCAATGTACATAATGGAAATGAAACTGTACAATGAATAGTGTGTGCATTGGACTCCATCAGTCTGGAACCATATAAGAAGCTATGGTAATCCCTGCCAGTTGGTACAGTCATGAAGATGGCAAATAACTTGTTTCTTACCCTCTTGGGCCCGAACAAGTTGTGGTACAGTGTTCTGAACCGCTTTCGGGTGTAATTGCAGCGATATGCTCCTCCCATCAGGTACTCTATCACCAATCCAATATCAATCAGACTTATCCGATAATCAGGTGGTAAGTTTCCCTGCAAGGAAAATAGGGATGGTGGAAGAAGAAATGCTTATTACTGGCATTGTTAAATGTACTTTATAATGATGTTAGAATAAAACAAATTAAATAGGTAAAAGCAGGAATTTATTATTATGCTGGTTAATTAATTCACCTTAAAATAGATCCAACCGAAACCTGGATATTCTCGCTTGGAAAGAAGACATAAGTTAAATAAGAAGGTGAAGAACTTGTTGGAAGTAACAGAAGATAACATCAGCAAACAGTACTCATATTCTTCAGCTGGGGAAACAAGGAACATGACTGCAGAAACAAAAGCATGAGGATCGACACACTTGAAAAGTCAGGCACAGTTGCTGGACTCTAGTTCTCCAAGACAGCACCTTTTCTGCACCAGCTGTCATCCACAACTCGTCCTGGCATCTCACATCTTCACTGGCATCTCTCTGGACTGCTTCATCTGAACTGTTAGGGCATGGCGAAGTGACATCATGCAGAATCTTTTGTTCACATGGGACCAGCTCCTTCCCATCCTGCTGTGTTTCCTTCCCATGTTCCAGGAAATGAAGGGCAGGAGGCAAGAGTGGTGCTACAGCTCTAGAGGACTTACACAGTACATGAGCTATTATTATTGCTAGTTGCTAGGGGCTAGGAGAGTCTATCAGCATTCACTCTTGGAGTTATGTTCAACGAATACACAACTTTCCTTAAGTTTCACATCAAGAATGAGGAAAGCATCTGTATATATGAAAGCTGTAATAAACAAAGTATCTGTGGCTAATTATTTTGGGGTTTGTCTACGAACAAAACTACAGGCCTAGTATTTTTCTAAATATCTCCTACTTGAGTTCCTGACATATATCACTAAAAGCCCCTTTAAACACATTATCTAATTATGTAATTTCCAGCAAGGCCATAGAAATTGTCTCACAAGAAATGAACTGAGTTTGTGGCAAGGGTCATTAGCAGGATCCTGAAAAAGATGCCGACATACTTGTCCTTCCATTTATTTTCCTTTCTTAGATTTTTATATGTATATGTATATGTATATGTATATGTATATGTATATGTATATGTATATGTATATGATGTCTTCAGCATGTACCTTTTAATCTGAAAGAAAAAAGAATGACAAACATATCCCCATCTTACTGTCCTCTTAAGGTGAACTCCCTTGCACACATCCTCCTTCTCTTCACTGTCAAATCTGAAAATGGCATCACTAAGGTTATGAGTTCTCCCGTACTTCTGGCTTGCAAAACTGTGAAAAAATATTTCAGTAACAGATTTTCTCTCACTGCATATGAACTTGCTCTGAGTTCATGGGGCACTTTTATTCTCCAGCTGTAGTAAACCCAATGGGACATCTCGTAGGCTAGAACAATTTCAGGCTGGGCTGCCCTCACAGATGTGCTGGTCAAGTCTCTTGGGGTCTCTGGCAATGGAGGAACAAAACCCCAGTGTGGGCACACCTGGTCTTCTTCCTCTAGTGGAACTCCACAAGGAAAACTCTGATCCCTTTACAGGAAGAAAGGACTAATGGAAAGGGAATAAACCCAAATGAAACTTTGCTTCCTTCTCTAACTCACTGCTTCTGAGTTGACTGGATGACAGTTCATGTTTCAGTAAACATTCCCTATCAGAAAAGAAGGCATGAATCAGTAAATTGTGAATAGATCACCTGGCTCTAGAGACCTCACTAAGAAACCCTTCAGATTTACAGAACCCTCTCTGTTCTGTACATCGTCATGCAAAATATATGACTGCAAAATAAAGGTGGAAAAAGAGATAAATTATCCTTCTGTGTACTGTGAATAGTAGCCTAGAAAAAAAGGAATATTACTCTAATAAAAAATTATCTTATATAGTCAACATTGCAGAAGGACCAGAAAACTGTAACTCTTAGCTTCAAAATTTTTCAGTCCACTGTAATAAAATAATGTAATTTTCTATAACGATATACAGCACAGATTACAGTGAGCCTGTAGCTCTTTTTATGTGCTCATTAGAAGAAGGTCAGTAATTCACACGGAGCAATTTTATGACTGTCATGTCTTGCTGGAAATTCCCGCATGTCTGGAGATATCTGTCTGTCTTCTCTGGAGATGTGCTTATTAGATTAGAGCAGAGAAACACTCATGGAGAGCAGATGGTAACTGGTACTGCAGAAGAGAGAAAATGGACGCAAAGATCCTCCTTCCTTTGCTATCTCAGCCATGAAGAGCAAGGCTTGTTTCTTGCCCTGCTACCACGGTACAAGCAGCATGCTGAAAAGGCTGAGGAGGGAGAGAGGGAGGTAATGCTCTGGTGTACCATGCCCATTAATCGGCTGGCATTCAAAGGGACAGAAAATCAAGCAAATTTAGTGGAAAAAATTGAGCTGCCAACCATTTTAAAGTAATGTCCCCTAGCACATCCTCTTGCAACCTTCATAATTTTGTCTCATTTGATGGGTGGGGGCATTACTTTGGTTTGCAGGAATGTGTATTAGCTTTGATAATTTGGACATGGTAACACGTTGAACAGTTTTAAGAAAAATACCAGCTAAAAATTAAATGCAAAATAAACCTAAAACTTAAATCAAAAAATTAAATTCTGCTAGGTTTGTTTGGTTGGCTTTTCTGCCAAAAATGTTCTTCTCTCTCCAGAATGTGTAAAATGATAATTCTACTAGAATAAGGACGAAAGCATTAGCAGAAATGGGAGCTGCAGCTCCAAGGCAGGATTTGGGGTTCAACAGACTCCTTCTATCTTAAGGCCTTCACTCAAACTGAATGCTTTAATATTATTAAGTGGCAAAAAATATTTGAGCAGTTAAGAAAGAATAACAGGCATCAGGGTGCTACACGTGTTACAAAGTGTGAGTTCCTTGACATATTTCTGATTTCTGATTTTTCATAAAAAATTTAGATAAAAAATTTCCAGTAGAGTAAATTTGATAAAAGAGGCATCTAAACCTCCCAGATAATACTGAAACACTTCACTAAAGAAAACGTCCAAATCCATAGCAAAAATACACATTTCATAAACATCACTTTTCCAAAGTGAGAAGCCCTAGTAAAGAAAATTGGACCATCCTTGTGAGAGGAGTTACACACATGCCAAAGCATTTGCTCTATCAGCAGACAGCTTGAACTACCCTGGCAGTGCTAAGAATGCTTGTAAACGAAGCACAGTGGTGCAAGTGGGACAGAACTGCCCCAAGAACAAGAATTTGGATGAACTAATTCTATTGCAATCTAGGTGGTCAAGAATGGCAGAGGAGAAACTTTGATTTTGAGTTAAGATAGGTGTTCTGGTTAACAATCAACTGATCTTCTAATGTTGGGGCAAACTCTTCAGTGCTAATGCACTATTCTCCTCCTGAAGAAACTTCAGGTTTACAGTGTAGCTACTCAGTTGTAGTACTTTTTTCACTTCAAGTGCATTTTTGGGTCACGATGTATCAAGTCTCTGAGTTTACATGCTGAGGAAAAAATAATACTGTCAAAATTCTGTATATTGCTAGTTTGTTCTCTGGAAATGCAGACATACAGTAGCAGTCCAAAAAACCCTCAACTCTGGAAATGCAAATAATCCTGAAGTGGAATTGAGATCTATTAATGATATACAATTTTTTGGATAAAAGAAAAAATAATTAATCTGTTAATTTCTAATGGTCTTAATCAACTAGTTGAGGCAGGGAGGGATTTTTGTTTATTTATTTTTTTTTTAATTTGTAGAGGGCAACCTCCACTTGCAGACAGGGTGTCCAGTACAGCCACTGCCTGATTCTTTCTGCTTAGCCCAGGTACATTGGTGTGTATGGTCTATGGAAGGAAGCCAAACTTTATATGTTAAATTCTGGACCCTTGACAGGAGATGTCGAAATGGCCACGAGGCAAAAAATGCAGGCAGGTTGGTCCCACTATGTACTTACGGAATTGAGAGGACTGAAAGGTGGTGTGAGGCAGAATCATTATGACATAATCTGTGTTGTTAATACATGCAAAATTTATGCACATTTTGATTACTGTAAATTCTTTAAGATTGTGTCTCCAGGCCTTTACAATATGCTGCCTAGGCTATCTGTCTTCACAGATTAGATTTAGAAATCCAAAAGCAAAATATATTGTTGTATTATGTATGTTTGTGTGCACGTGTGTGCGTGTGTATGTGTGTCTATGGGCTGCCACAAAGACAATGTGATAATGTGACTTCGGTTGTTCTAATTATTTGCTTTATTAAGCAGGCAGGATTGTCTTTCAAACAAAACAAAACAAATAACCATCCTACTGATTTATACAGCTATATAGTACAATAGTAGTAAATTTCTGCCTCTATGATTTTTAAAAATCCATTTTCTATCTGAGAATCCACAATGATCCAGATGCAAATAATTTTTTTAGCATACACCCTTTTAAATAGTGCAGGTTTTAAAATTGAGATGTACGTGTAAAAGCACAGTGTATTTCATATCGATTAGGTGTTGTTTCAAGGTGATGTATGACACACTTTTGTATTTATATTCCGTGATGCTGTAATTAAATCCAAGAGGTTAGGTATCTGGCATCAAAATACACAAACTCAAAAAACTAGCATCAGCAGCATGGTCTGTCTTTTATGCATGCTGGGCTGTCTAACTGTCAAATGGTGATGTGTCCATTAAGAAGTTATTTCCAAGGAGGTGTTTTCATTTAAACTGTTGTCAGATATGCTGACTGATTTATGGCTTGATTGACTGTTAAGGGATCTGCTCAGCTGGCAGGGCTATGGTGAGCTGTCAGTTCTCCCTGTGAACCATGGCTGTTCCTCATCACTGACAAAATGAGAAATACAGCCCCAGAGGTGCAGTTTTTTTCCTGAAGGTGCTAAAGAGCTGCACCAGGCTGTCTGTTTTTAAAGTCCTCACGTATGTTCATAAGACTGATTAAATGCAGTTGGAATTACTGAAGATTTTAGATATGGACAGAGGAAAGAAAGATAAATTCAAGGAAAGATAACCGTCACCTAATATTTAGAAGTCACTGTGGAACAAATAATGTCATCAAATATCGTGTAAGTTTATTTAATGTCTATCAACATATGTCTGTGAGTACAGATCATCTTTGACTACTTTGAAGCCTTTTTTTTCATGAGTTTCTTTAAAAATACATATTTGGTTAGGGGCTCAGAAAAAAGAGATTGATACTATTTAGTTACTCAATATACAATTTGCTATGCCTTTGAAGGACTTGGAAAAGTGATTCTAGGGGAGAGAAGGAGTTTGGAAAGGTATGTATTATAAATTAGAAGAAAGATGATGCTTCTTTCAAATTCTTATAAGCACATAAACAACTGCATATTTAGTAAAAAAATATTCTGGAAGCTTGGTCTTCAAGAGCAGTATTCATTCTAAATACTTTCTATCTTTACTCTGCACCTTCCAAGGGGATTTGTGCATAGTTTCTTTTGTAGGTGTTTCACACTTTTCAATGGTCACTTAATACACCATATTTAATTGGACAATGACGATGCCATTTAACACACTAACCAAAGAATACCACCAGCAGCTTCCTAAACATGCTACTGACTATTCAGTAGAGTTACTTAATAAAAAGATGCTATATGACATATTGCCACTCTCCTCCCTTAGCTGACTTCAGTTCTGTTCAGCTGCTACTGATAGAAGGAACCACTAAAACCTGTGCTCTTAGAAAAAATGTCCTCTCCTTTTTAATTTTCTATCTAGTCCCATGTACAGAAATATCCTTTCTCAAGTGTGGTACCCTTGAGGTTTGACTTACATAATGTGCAAGGTTGTAATCTCCACATGCTTTGGGAGAATATTCAAGCTGATGAGGTCATTTGCAGACTCAATCTCCTTACTTGATCCATATATTTAAGGGATAAGGGATTTTTATTCATTGCAGCTGCTGTAACATTTTTAATCCTGAGCACTTTGGTAAAGGTATTAGGTATCTCCTTCCTGCCACTATACCTTTCAGTGTTTCTGTCCTACTCTTCTAATGGATTTTTATAATTTAAGGTTCTTGAAATTACCATGATAAGGGTCAGGGGAAAGTTGCACTACTCCTTTTTTACATTTCTGTTGAGGAAGATGGCTACAATGTACCACACAATACAGAATGAGGAACTGTTTCAACAAGGCAGGATCCAGCACACAGGTAACAGCTATTTTACAGGCTTGGAAGTAAACCAACAACACAGAAAGTAGCTATGATAACAGTTGCAGGTATGGAAAAATACAAGTAACAGCATAAATCCACACAGTATGTAAGAGCCTACAATTATGGCAGCAGACACACTATTACTCAAGCATCTAAAACCACAGAGAAAGCGAGCCAAATAACTTGCTAATTGTGCTTAGTATGCAAAAAGTTCGTATTTGGAGCCCACAAACAGGACATTCTGTACTGGCAGGAAGGAGAAGGCTCTGACTGAAAGCTCATGCAAAACAGAGATTGTATCTAGCTACAAAAAAGCAATGGCATTATTTTCAACCTACCGTCTATTGGACTCTTACCTTTTTGACGTCCCTGACTAGATGATGCAGAGTGTTGGATGGTCCATGTCTCTGCAAAGGACAAATGAAGAAGAAAAAAATAGTTTGCACAAAATATAAATGTTAGGATAACTTTCTCACCTTAGTAATCAGAAATCAGGCAGCTGAGAGCACTTCAATTGTACAGTGTTATCAATTAAAAAAACTCACAAAACAATTACAAGAGCATTATTTCACCTGAGTCCTCTTCTGTAGAAAACTCTTCCCTAAGAAAACCCTAAGAACTGCCATATTGGATGAAAACTGAAGTCCTGTCTACCAGGTTAAGCTCCTGGCTTGGAAAAAACAGGAGCACAGCACAAGAAGCACAACCTCTGGGAAAGAGTGGACGCAAAACCGGCTGCTTTAGTTTCAGCCCTCCTGCACTCAGGACCTCCACTTCCACCACAGAAGAGAGACTCTGAGCCTGGCATTGCATCGAGGCTGTCTCATCTGAAAGCCACTGTCTGTGAATGCGCATGCATGGGAATGCAGCACGCACAGTCTGTGAATTTGTCCAATCTTCTTTTGACTCCAGCTGGCATTGCAAAAATGTTCTGCAGAGGAATACAGCAATTTCAATTTATTATTATTATTATTGTATTATTTTTATTATCATTGTTGTCGTTGTTAAATTTTAATTTATTTTCTGCTTTGTTTTTGACTGTTGCTGATATTTTAAGAGACTTTAAGGAGACGTCTTCTTGGTTGTAGCTGATGATGGATGAGACCACTGCATGTGTGTAGAGCTGATGTTTCCATACATGCATTGCTCTGCACTTCCCAACAGTTAATTTTACATAACCCAATCTCTGAGCATGATGAGACTTACCTGTGATTCTTCATATACTGCTTCAGATTTTTCTACCCTGAGTGATTCTAAATCATCTGCAAACATTATTGTCTCTTCTGTAGGTACCATTTTTCAGATCTTATATAAACAAGCTGTACAGCTGTGGTCCCAGGACAGGTCATAATGTTGTTTTGTGGTGAAAACAGACCATGTATTCTCTCTAACATTCAAACAGGTTTTAAGCCAAAAGTGTCCCTGATCTCCTATGCCATAGCAGCTACATTTTTTTAGTAATCTTTGAAGCTTTAAAATACTGTCAAACAGTTTTGCAAAAAAAAAAACAAAAAAGAAGGGACCAAGTGCAACATCCTTATTCTCCTGTATGTTGATTGCAGAAATGGTAATAGATTTCTAAGGTGTAGAATTTTCCTACAGAAGCTGGGTAAACTCTTTGACATACATTGATGACATAAAATTGATTGACATAAAATTGATTCCCTTGTCTGTGACTTCTATACTGTATCCTATTTTTACAAATTTGCCATGGCAGAGGTAAGATTCACTGGTTTGTAGATTCAGAGGTCATTCCTGGGTCTCATGTGGTATTTTTTAGCTGGTCTTGTGATTTTTCTGGTACTAAGGCTACTATGGATGCATTTGGTCATATAATTGGTAGTTTAGGCATTTCACAGCTTGGGTCTTTTGGAATTTGTGCATGAAAAAAATGATGCTGATTTCTATAGCAATAAGTTTGTTCAATTTTGTAGCTGTAGAACTGAAGACTTATTTCAAACTTATACCCTGTAAAAAATGGCTTTAGTACAATCACTACAATGCTTTTCCCTGCTGCAAGACAGCTCATAGGCATTCTGTTCTTAATACGTAGGTGGTAGTCGATAGGCAAAGTGTAAGCTGACCAAAGATCAGATGGTAATTTGTCTCTAGGGTGACATGGGTACCTGTTTTGCCCCAATTTAATGAATTCTTCTCATACTTGATATTTTTGCAAGACTGACTTCTGGGCACCATCAGTGTGCAACACCTCTGGATAACAGCCCCGTGTTGCAGCTTGTGATGGCAAGGGCTTTGAAAAACCTGGCAGAAGAAAACCTTTTTTGAAAAGAGATATGCCCGTATCACAGCCCTTCTCCAACAAACAAAACTGGGAATTCTAAGAACTAGACAGTGCTTTAAGATTCTTTTCATAACACATAAGAAGTTTGAACTTTCTGAACTACTGCCTAAGTAGAGTGAATGGTGGAATGTGTTTTGCATTTGAGAATTCAGAAGCAAACTGAACTTGTGCAGTTTTGTATTCATTTTAATGGCAAGGATTAAAAACTTGCAAACAAGCTTTTAAAAGTCAAAGGTATAATTCTTGGAACACTCAGTGAGGGCATGGGGAAGTCCTTGACTGTAACAGAGATTGATTAAGAGTTGGAAGATTTTTCTGAAACCATATTGTCAGGAGTCATACAACACCATTGTATGGGTCCTAACTTGCCAGTTATTGTCTTCCAGCTAGTGCCACCTGCCTAAATCTTAGGTTTGTCATTGGAATTACAATGACAAGAAATTAGCTGGTACTCTGCAGGGCTTAGTTCATGTCTTACAAAATCCATTCAGCAGATTATGTGGGCAAGACACAGCATGTTACATTATATGAGAGACAAGCAAGAGAGACAATATGGACTAATGAAAAATTTCTGCAGCAGGTGTTGACTGCCTTGTGCATCATCATCATGTCATTACAATACAAGTGGGAGCTAGAACAGTGAATATAGAGACAGAAAATTTGCCTTAGGCTGGCCCTACCGTATTGTACAATTCCTCTAGCCGGGAGATGGTGAGAAAACGATGCATGCTTACTCCATTTTCTATGAGTAATTTCACAAAATCCACTCTGTCCAACACCAGTGCATCCAGCATTGCTTGCTCAAGGGAGCCCACCTGCAAAGCAAGTGATTAACTGAAGCTGTTCCTGGGTGTGACAGGCTGCATCCAGCTGGTTCAGTCACTCTAGCACAAGCAGGGAATCCTGACAAAATTCTGAGGGTTGCTCTTCTACACTTGAAATGGGATTATCATGGTTTTAATCCATAACAGATTTTCAGACTCAGGGCTGCATTTCAAAAATGAATATCAGAGTACTAGTTAAAATACTCTAGGAGAAACAGGTTAGGACAAAGGGACGGGAACCCAGAAAACTGGTGACTGCATCTCCACTCCATTCACCATTTCATTATTATCCTGTCAAACATTTTATTTGTATTGGATAAATTTGTTATCTGCACACAAAATCAGTTTAATCCTGTCTTTTCTAGAGTTTTCTTCTGTTTGTGGTGTGTAAACTCAGGGAAATTTGAACACCCAGGAAACATAAACAGCTTCACAATTTGCATTTCTTTGAAGGCCCAAATGCAAGAGGTCTTCTTACACAAAATCTCTCCTTCTTACCTCTTGTAGGTCAGGTGGAGTTAGAATGATGAGAAATTATCTCACCCTTCCAGCTTTTAGCTTGCAAAACGATTGCAGTTTGCAGAATTTATGCAAATTTTTGCTATGATGTGGTGATGAAGACATAACAATAATGCCAGTCTAGTGCCATTAAAATCCCTCCTATGTTTTGACATGTACTTATGCACAATATCAAAGACAAAATAAATAGTCCTTTTCACTCCATAACTGAAAAGGCAAGGATTTTTTAGGGGCAGCAAGCTGCAGAGAACTACATTTAAAGCAAGGATACTTAAACAGAAGCTTTTCCCATTGTTATAATTTTTCCATGGGGAATTGTAATGACAGCATGTAAAGTTTTAATGACAGTGATGAAACAAGTGTCACAGTAGTCACTGTTGGGGTCCAATTGAAACTTCAGAGTGAAGATAAGTTGGGCGTTAAGGAGATGAAGGTAGAGATTGAGGTCTTCTGTTTCTTTTTTTTTTGGGTGACTTCTGCAGCACAATTTGGGAGCTGACTCCTCCTCCTCTGCCTGACACAGTGTTCAATAGCCCCTCTATTTACAGCCCTGCCACTCCTGAAGAGAATTTATGCCCGTGGTGCTCCCTGGGAATGGTGTTAACTGGGGAGCAACTGGAGCACAGAATGGGGCAGATGTAGAGCAGGCAGATGGATGCAGAGCAGCAGTGGGCACAGACTTAACACAACCTGTGTTAAATGTCTGGAGCCAAAGCCTATCCACGCTGACACTGCTGTCTACCTAACCTCCAACACTTGTATGGAATATTTTTTATGCCAAATCATCACCTTAAATTAAGTATTTGCATACAAAAGCATGCTGCTTGAAGAGAAAAAAGAAGTTTTGACTTTCCTTGAATTTATAGCCTAGCACTAAAACACAGCTCTACACCTGTTTTTCTCAGCTTACAGAATCATGTCGGGTAGTATAAATCTGGTACTTCCCGTTTTTTCAGAGGTATGGTTTCCTACTCTTAAGGCATCGCTAGATGTCACCATTTCCTTGGTCAACAGAACATATTAACATCTCTGCAACTGTGCCTGCCTTCAGCAGCTGTGATTGGGAACCGTGTTTGGCAGGACCCAGTGTGTTTTAAACCACGCTAAAGCCACCACTGCCAACAGAACAGATGTAATACTCTGTAGGGTTCAAAGGGTTTCCAATAGAAGATGCTGTGTGCCTATACGTATGTATATATACTGTACCGGCCACTGCTGCCCATAAATAAAGATCTGACTGCGGGCGATGTCTACTCTGTTCCAGGCTAGTGCTAGGCTCAGCTGGTCGGGAGCAGATGCGTTGGCTCCTGTGGATACAGACAGGGGTGAAGGGAGGAGAGCAGGAGAAAAAACAAACAAGACTTTAGTCTCATTATGCCATGGTAATTCCTCTTTGTGAAAAGTCTTACAGATGTCCATGTCATTTCTGCAACTGATCTCATATTAAAACAAAACCAAACATTCCATTGCACCTGTAAAAAAACATTGGTTCTCAAATCTGGATCTATGGTTCTAAGATTGTCTTCTAAACATTAATTATTTCCTCATATTGCCCTTCAAAATACAGCAGACACAGGTGATATCAGAAGAAGCAATTTGTGGTGGACTAAACTGGTTTCCCTCCTATTGGATAGGAAGCAAGAGAACAAGCCAGGATACAGATGGAGCTGCAGGAATACACACACCCCCACACATATCACATGTGCACACACTCACACACACACACACGTGCCTCTAGCAATTACGAGTAGATTCAGCTCATACAGACACCCCTGATTTCAGTAGTTGTGCATTTTTTGGCATCTTATGCATTCCAGCTTGAAAAGAAGCATAGGAATTTCTCCCCTATTTGTACTGATGGGTCTTGGTGGGACAAGTTTCCCTTCATATATAAATTATCCAAGAAAGAACGCATTCTATAAAGCTGTGTCAAGGTATAATACATCCAAATTAAATGAGAAACTATGAGATGACAAGATGGATTTGGAGCTGTTTGTTTTTGGAAGAGAGGGTATGTTTTTCCCTGCAGTTTTAATGGACACTGTGGGACATTCCTGTCCTGCTGTGCTTTTTTAATATTTCACACTTCTCGGCTGATTTGCAATAATAAAACAGCATTTGTGCTTCAGTGTCACAGGGAGAACTGGCCTGAATGAACTGATCAACCAAATAAATAAAGGGCCCTTTGACTTTTAACTACATATCTGCTTGCAGTGGTTAGGTGATTGCATAAAGGCTTATTTTTTAAAGACCTCATACCTCTACTGTTATTGTGTCTTTATTAATTCTTATACTGGTATCATGGAGTGAGGATAAATAATGGCTTTTCATTACTTCAAAGCATTTCTGTCCCCATTTCTGTACTATTCAAACCCACACACTGTTCCAGTTGAAAGTGGACTCTGAAACTGGAGGCAAGGAAAACATAAAGCTGGCTGTTGAAATTCTCTGCAAAGACCTTAATGAAAACCTTAATGAAGCTTAGCCTATAGTTGAATTTCATAACTCTCAACTTTGAAGTCAGTTCACTGCTGACATTGCCCAATACTTGTCAATACCTACTGCAATTTTTTGGGAGACAGTGGATTGTGAATCATCCAAATCACATTCATACAAAAATGAGCTCTGATAAAAAGGTGGGCAATGCAGGAACAGAACAGAATTGAAATAAATGAAGAAGGAAGAAAAGTGAAAATATTTCTATGACTTCTGTGGCTAAGAAGTATCAGGAATGCCCCTTTGCATAAGACATAACTTCTCATTGCTATGTACTACAACACAGATAAAAGCTCTCACAAGAGACCTCAGGGGGAATGCCAACAACATCTGAAACTTCCGGATTTTCTTACACAAGCAACATGCAGCATTCAAGAACAGAAAATATTTACCTTTGGGAAAGGCGAAAATGTCTCTACATTTCAACATCCCAAGATATATTTATAAAAACAGAAAAAAAAAATACCTACAGTAAGTATGAAAGTGTAAGTTAAATACAGAGAGCAAATAATGCTCTCCCCGCTTCTGAAGCAAACAAGAGATCCTCTGATCAGATCTCCTCCTTCCCAACAATGTGCCTGTAGGAGAAGTGAGAGCTTTAGCAGGTGCTCAGGTAAGGCTTTTGGTGAGCCATGGAGGAGGCACGTGGGTGAACTCTAAAACCCAGGGGCAGTGATGGTGATCCCACAGCATGTCAACATTTCACACATGAGATGAGGCAGCTCCAGTTCCTGATTTTCCTACTACAGCCTACAGTCTGGGTAGCCAGGGGTGCCATCTAGTTAGAAATCATTTTGGATCAAAAATGGATCAGATGGACTTGGGGAGAGAAGTGGGCTACTTGCACTGCCCCCACTTCAGACAGAGATCAAGCTAAATCACTGAGGCTCCAGGTGAGTAACCTCTGAGCCCTTGCATGGAGTGTTCTCCAGTTGGTGTCAACTGACCCTAGCAATCCTGGGCCTTTTTATGCCTCAGGAAAAATTTGGCTGGCAGATGAACAGAGGGTCTTCTGGTGCATTTGATCACAGGAAAGAGCAGCTGGCATGGGGCATGCAGTGGTGCCTGCTCATCCGTTCATCAAAATTGTTTTCTTTGAGCATGCTCATTGCTGCAAATAGTGAACAGAGGGGAAAGCAAGCCATGGACCAGCCTGTGGTCTTCCCATCTCCCTTCACTGTGCTTAAGGCTGCCAGAAGTGGCCAAGGTTTCCTGTGGGTGCATGTGCAGTCCCAGAGTTAACGCTCTTCTCAGTGCTTGTTGCCATTATGTTTGATTTCATTGTCTCACAGAGCACTGCAGATATCTAGCAGTCAAAGGACATATGTGGTTTCTCCAGGTCTGAACCAGTCTATCAGCTAGGGCGTAGACTGGGAAGTACAGGTGTGCATGTTGGGGCTCTGGTGCATTTGGTGGGATGGGTGCTTCCAGAGTAAAGTTTCTTGCTGGAAAATCCTTGCTTCCTTCTCCTCTTTCCTGTCTTCCCTGAGGTGTTTTCAGGTGAATGTGGATAACACTGATGTTACTTAAGAGGAGAAGGAAAATCAAAGCTATAAATGTTTGTACAGAACAGCATATGGGCTGTGGATGCCTTTTACTTGATTTTATTCTAAGACAAAGCTGATGGCCTTTGTCTCACATGAAAAAGGAAGTATTCAGGCTCTTTTAGGTGGAATTCTACCCAGTATTAAGAAGTATGAATGATTCCGCTCATATAAGAAAAACTCCCCAGAAAAACATGAAATTGCCTTCTTAAGATAATGTTTCTTTCAATCATTTCCCTGACTGCATTCAGTGCTATAGAGCATGGATTTTAGTCAGTAGGAAGAATCCAAAAGTGATCTTCCTGGGGATGCATCCCACTCATGAATGTCACTATAACATGCCCAAATCAAAGCTGAAGGCTACTTGGGAAATAAAGAAATAAGGTGAAGTAAATAACCTATAGCACTGTATTATTTTAATTACCATATCATACTTACTGCATTAAATAATGTTTTAGGTAATATGACCAATGTCTCTGTACATTTACTCAGTATTCTGGTGTCTGTCTAATTGTAGGATATGTTCCTCAAAAGAATGTTTTAAGACTATGACAGCATCTGCATTGTGACCCTTTCTTTCATCTGCTCCTGGAAGAAAAGTTGCATTTGGGATGCAATTAATTGTTTTGGCAGTGTTTTATCTTGGTATAGATATTGCTGGATATAGACAGACTGCTGGAACAGCGATTATTTCATGCAGATGTTAATTTTATGTTCTTAGGCTGCCACCCAGGACTGCTTGGATATCTTGCATAGACTCTTCTGGTAAAAAGTCACATTCTCTACTTAATATCTTGGACCAAAAATGCAATACTCCTTGATGATAAAGCCTGGGACCATAAACTCAGCGCTGGACCCTTGGTGAGCCAGGGTACACATCAGACAATGAGTGTTGTGCGCTTGCAGGATTACTGAAGAGCTTTTATGTGCTTATTACTACAGGCTTTTATATACTGGCTAAAGCTTGCTGTGACCAATGTAAAGCCCTAAAGGATTCTCCTGGAATCGCCTATGATCTTGGTGCTCAGGAATTGGAAAAGCTGAAATGACACGAAACTGATCTACGCAGACAGAAATTGTTGTGGGACACTCATTTCCACAGTGCACCTAAGCATGTCAGTGTCCTCTTTGACTCACCAGCTAAAGAAAAGAACTAGGTTAGGAAAATAGCAATCCTAATTAACTTTTTGCTCTGTGTCTCAGCAGGTCTGATGCTGTCTTCTGTTTCAGCACTCTTGGGTGCAAAGGGTGTGTTTCCACAGCATTTGCTATAAGAATCATCCTGGCATTGAAGAAACCAATTGACAATATAAAAGCAGACAGCAAAAACAGCTATAGGTGCAGTAAGCAGATATCTGACCTAACTCTGAAACCTTTTTGGGTCTGTGATTTCATGGCTGGCAGACTATCCCATCTGATGCTACATAACAGCTGTTCAGTGAGTATGAACCATGATTTACTCACAGGCTGGAAAGTAAGCAGAGACATCAGCTCTGCTTTAGCCTAACGTGGCTCATCTCAGAGGGTTACACGGCAATAATATCACTATAAGCACTACCACACACCACCTCTTTCCCAGTGCTGACAATTGCACTGGGGAGGCTTCTTGAGCCCCATCTGAACCATGGCTGGTGCTAGTCTGCCTCAGACATTGCAACAGCTTCGTGAACCAGGATCTTTGATGCCACTTCAAAACAAGTGTTTTTTTAGAACATCTCATCTGCTGTCTTTAACTTCCCTGTCATATGCCTTCTGCTTCGCCAGCAGCTGCAAAAGGACAAAATTCATTACGGTGTGAGTTCCAACTGTTCAAGTTAAGAGAGCACAAACAGTTAAACTGTATTGATACACTTGCCTGCTATAACTCATGCCTTTGGAAATTTACTTCCCACATTTGTGTCTCTCAACATGAAAAAAAAAAAAGAATTTGCGAACCATATGCTGTTGTGACATCCATGCAATGTAAATTGATAATCAGTTTGGATGCCATTCCGTGGTTCATTGAAGACCACTTCCAAGAAAGAGATCTTGCTGACAAGATTAAACAAGTGACTTGTGAAAACAAACAAGGAAATAATATGTGGTGCTGAGTTTGGGGCTTGTAGAATATGCTGTGCAGGAGAGCTCCTGAATTGGCAGTGTGTCTGGTGTGGGTTTAAAAAGAGATTAGTTTCACAACTTTTACACAGCAAATAGGAAATGATACTTTGTGTTTCCAAACCCTTGTCCCCCTCCACCCTGACCAAATCACTCCCACCGGGGTGGGATGGGTCACTAGCTGATATGCTCCCCTTGCACTACCAAGAGCTGCAAATTCTTCATCAAGAAGACTGAGAAAAAAGTTACTGGTAATCACTCAGCAGTTTCCTACACTGCTCCGCCCCTTTTTTCACACAGTACTGAAGAGTAGGAAGCAATTAATTCTAACATCTGTATTTATGAATTTCAAGATAACTCGGACCCAGTCTTCAAATATCCTTACTTGTTTTACTTATGACAATTATTATTTCTCTTTAATTTTAGAGACAGGCAGCTGTGGGAAGTAAGTTTCCAGTGCCATGAAAATTCCAGTGCCATGAAAATTCCAATGCCATGAAAATTTCATCAGCATAAAAAAATAATTTCAATTTATTTTACTTATTACAAATAAATTATTTATTACAAATCAATAGACAAGTGGTTCAGCACTGCTGCCTTAGACTTTGATGCAAAACCCAAGCATCCATCAGGCTAACAAGATGTAGTTACAGAAATTCATTATTTCTTTCAAGGTGGACCAGAAGACTTGTACAAAGACATGGTGTGAAAAAGGACAACTGACTTGGCTGAGACAACAGATCTCATCTTTGCACATATTGATTAAATGCCTTGTGATCAGGAGGCTTATATGGACCAGATGCACCTGATGAATCTGATCTTCACTGAATATCTTTGTAATCAAAAAGTCCTGAGGAGCAGGGAAGATGAGGTATAAATCTTAGTTCTTCTGGCTCTTTCTTGAGCAAGAAGCAAGTGCTGCTGCCATCAGCAGATTTTCAAACCAAGATTCTCAGGCAAGCATGAAAGGAGATGTTAAAAGTACTTAAACAGATCCAGGCACCTTCTGAGCTAACAAAAGTTCTTATGATGACTTGCACCTTTAACATGAGGAGGAAAGCTAATTTTATTTTACTAAGGGGCCAACAGCACCTATTAGGCACTTGCAAAATGGATATTCCAGATCAGGGAGGACTACTCATATACTGAGACTGCAACCTCAAAACAGTTGCTCATGTAAATACTGCAAAAGCACATTTCAAATAGAAAACAATCCCTCGCAGGTCTGTGATTTATTTTCTCCAGCTTCCAAGAGTCAGTTTTCAGAAGACTCCAGGGATCTATGTTGGGATACAGACCTTGAAAACACATATAGAAAATGTGGAATCACAACTCTAAAACATTCTTTGCCTTATTAATACAAAACAAGAGCAGTACTTTCAGAAATTGTCGTAAGAACAAATGTGAAGAGAATAACTTCACACTGAGGACAATGAAGGATTCAGTTATATTTAAGATAAAAATGAAACGTGCAATTGTACTATTTCCAAGGGACAAAAAAGAGAAATTTGGTGATGGATGCAATTCTGGATCCTTATTTTAAATTAATTTATTTGTTCTTTCATCACCTTGCTTTATGTTTTTTCTGTGCGAACATGTTCAAAATGCCTTGAGTTTAATTACGTAGGTGGTTAAAACTCACCTCAAGCTAGTAGTAGCAAAATAGTCATGTTATCTGCAGCACAAACAAGGGATATCTTGATTGAAATGATCTAAAGAAGTGGAGAAAGCAATACTACAGAAACCTAAAGAAACAAAACTACTGGAGCAAAGTAACTAGCTGATTTCCTTTGTTGATAGCTATCAGCTTTCAATCATACCTTTGAAGTGGCCAGAGCTTGTTTACTTTTCTTCTTCGTACTTTTGTTTTAAAAGTTTGAAGTGAAACTTTTTAAATGTGATTAAAAATCATGCAGAAGGTAAAATGCTATTTTGCATGGCTAGGTGAAAGTTACTCAGGCCTTCTCTCTTCACGCAGCTTCTGTGAGCTTGAACAGGAAGAAATTGAGAAGAAAACTAATTCCTGGAACATGCAAGAGTAAGTCCCATTACCTTTTGAGTATCCAGTAAATCTATTACATTTTCTGCTGTGACTCAAATTCAGGTCTGCCACACCTGTAATATCTTATTCAGGTGTGGGGGTGGCAATACCAAGCTGACAGCTAACTATCAAAGAGCCTCATGAAGCATAACTCTTCCCAGACACCTTTGGAAGTCCATTCCCTTATGTTTCTCAGGTTGCACTTTAAATTTTTTTGGTATTTCTGATTCTCTGTTTTTAAAATCAGCATGGTCTGTATTACATAGCACAAACCAGTCCAGACAAAAACAAGATGACCATGGTGGTTGATAAATGCAGGTTGTGAAAATCCCTTTTTGGGGAATACCATTCAAATGGAGGGCTAGAACCTCCCAGTTCTTGTTTAGGTGAGTAATCCATCATTTGGAAAGTCAGTGTGCTTCAGAGCCTTTAAAAATCTCACCTTTTTCTGTGTTTGTAAGCAGATAGTAAATTACTAGGTAATATAGTATTTTGAAGGAAGCTAAGCTAAATGGTGTGTCTGCAAGACTGGGGTCTATAATGAACTGTAGCAACAGCAAATTTATTTTAAGACAACCTTTTAAGAGCATAAGTGCCACATATAATGGCTTAAAAAGATGTCACAGACAGCCAAGTTTAAGATTAGAAGCCCAACCACCCCAATAGCTGAGTTCTTAACTCTGCAAGTGGAGGCTGAAAGGAACCACACACTACTTCCAGACTTTCCTAGGAATGACTACAGATAATATTTTATTTTGAAAATAGAGCCAGCTTTATCTAAATGGAAGTTCTAGCTACCAAGGTAATCTAAATCTGAGAAGTTCTTTGGCTGTCTTCTTGTGAATACTAATCTTCTCAAGTAACTGGTGTGGGGGTCAACACTGATGTTTCTTGTGACACATTAGTGATTATGGGTGGAAAACAAAAATTCAAAAAGAAAAACAGCAGCTATTTAAACATTAAAGAAAGATTTGGATTTGTATAAAGCAGTTAGAGCAAGACTTCAATTTCGAAGTATAGGTTTACTATATTGATAGATTCTGTCAATAAATGCAGGTTTCAGTACATCAGGGACACAAACTGGATTGAGATAGACTCACGGTGGAGTTTAACTCTGTTACCTTTTAGTAGTGCTGTCAGTATAGCTAAATCAATATCCTGGTGTCCTTCCGATCCCATACGAAAAACTGTGATCTGCAATGTTAAAAGAAAATACCATTATTGAAACCAGGGTAATTAAAAAAAAAAACCAACTTAAATCAGGACAGCGTGACTTGAATCCTAAAATATCCTGGTGGCTATGAGATAATCTTACTTTATTCACTTTATGAGAAGTTTATTAAATAGGATTAACATACAGTATTTTTTTGTGACATAAAATTTGGTAAGATAAAAATTGTATTAATGATCATATGGAAAAAAGGTGTTCAGTGACACTTAAAGGGTGAAATTAGAGATGAAGGAATGTTCTTGTATTAGAGTGACATTAGACTTAGTGTTCCCAATAGATTACAAGGAAGATTTAGGTGTATTATGAGTGTGGACCTAACTGATTTCATATGGCATAAAATAAATATTTTCAAGTGATATTAGAAACCTATTCAACCTTTTGACTGTAGGAGAGAGTTAGATAAATAATCTAAGAATTATGCTTCTAACAGGCCCAGGAAAGTCTTCAGCCATGTATGGTCAATAACCTATCACTCTAAGTTAAAGGCTCTGAGGCAGTGAGGTGAGATACACAATTCATAAGTAATAAGAATGAATATAGTGCATCTGTTCTTTCTAGCCAGATTCACTCTTGGTTAAGACTGCACTGAAACACAGAAGTGTAAATCCCCTTGCTCCTTTTGTTGCCATAGCAATAGCTGTTTTTGAACCTCTGCTTCTTATGAAGCAACAGAGATTGCAGCTTTTTACTAGTTCCTTTCCTTTACTCATGAAAACCATGTCATAATTTTGATCTGAATACTTATCTGTGTTTTCTTTTGTCAGTATGGACTGCCGCAATTCCTTTTTTTTTAGAGTAAGTGATACCTTTAATTAGGAATTGCATGAATATATTTTACATTCATATTAAGCAACATATGTTTTTACCATGTTCCTAGATTCCTACTCATACAGCACTGAACTGCAGCAACATCTGATACAGAGCAAACATCAGGGTACAAAGAGCCGTCTGCCATCACAGAATAAGGAGATATACAAAGTCTGAAGGACACGGCAGAACTTCAGTGATAAGCTTCCGTTTGGCAGCTGAAAAGTGCTGCAGAGCACATCCCAGGAAATCCAGTGCAGCCCTCCTTTAGCACCTATTCTATGGTCATTTGATCCTAGAGCTCCAGGAGTTCCAGAGGCTTTGGCATCAGTGAAAGTAGTACAGCATCTTAGAGGCTGAAAAGCAAACTGGATAAAGTAATAGGAAACTGTCTTAGCTCAATTAGTTAATTGAGTTAGGTGATGTCTAAAACAATTTATGTAAGAAATTACGTATATTAAGCAACCTCCCCAGTTAAAGTACACTATTTCCAAGTTAGACTCAGTTTGACCCTTCGAAGTGTTCTTCATACAAAACATAAATGGTATTTTAATTAAATGTTTTCTCTCTCTCTCTGAAATTTACAGATGTTTCTGGCAAACTGCTTGATCTCTATCCCCATATCACAACTTTAGAATGGCATAGAATAGAATAGAATTAGAATAGGAATAGAATAGTAACAAAATAGATTATTTCAGTTGGAAGAGACCCTCAACAATCATCTAGTCCAACTGCCTGACCACTTCAGGGCTGACCAAAAGTTAAAGCACAGTATTAAGGGCATTGTCCAAATGCCTCTTAAACACTGACAGCTTGGGGCATCAACCACCTCTCTAGGGGCCTGTTCCAGGGTTTGATCACTTTCTTGTAAAGAAATATTGCATGATAATTTTCCTGATTTTTTTCTATTTCCTCAATAACTGGCAATGAAGCTCTTCCTGAAGTGCAGGCAGTCTGCCCACAGGTAATGAGAGTAGAAATACACATTTCTATGTAGGCCTCATCTCAAAACACAATCAGTATGTAAGGTGATGAGATCAGACCCTCTGCTGTACATGGTCATGGTAAGCTTCCTACGCCATACAAGACAAACTTGGAGGTAGCATGAAATGGCAAAACGTCCTTCTCTGTCTTTAGGGCCTCAGGCGAGGCAGTCTGCACATTGGGGACTGAACGTACTGGACAAAGGAGAACAAACAACATCTCAAACTAAACAAATGATCAGTGAATTCCCAGCTTAATAAAAAGTAATCATATAAATTGCAAGCACTGAACAGCTTATCACCACAGGAAAATTAAAGGAAGTACTTTTCATATATTGGAAACTTAAACTTCCAATTTCTTTTTCAACCTTCTTCTCTGCATGCATCAGAAAAATAAACCCACTTCAGCAGAGCAAAGTGTTGCTGTATTAAAAATAAAATGAAACTATGTAAATTAGTTACATTAGAATAAAAAGACTGTCTTTCCACATCAACTATTGCTTTATTATTATTTTAAGAGGCCTAGCATAATTCAAGTAGTAAAATAAAGAAGACAAATACTTGGGAAAAAAAGATGGAAACTGAAGGAGTGCTCAGACTCACACTAGAATTGTAATTTTGGGGTCATGTCTGAGATTGAACTAGAATTTCAGACAGAACCAAGGAAAAATATACTTCTTACAATCACATAATTATAGAATTTTTTAGTTTTGGAAAAGACCTCTCAGATCATTGTGGCAGGACATCTACTCCCTGTGTACCACAGATAGCTGGTGGATAAAGAGCCCGGGGGTGGAAAGGCCCAACAGGGGTTATCTCTGGAGCCAAAAGTGATTCACGCCCATCTAAGAATTAACATCTTAGTCTGGAGAGCCGATGAGGGAAGAGATAAGAAATATTTTTGACTTAAGAGACACTGTTTTACGACTATGAAAGATACACGAGTTATCATTGAGGCAGAAGCCTCTTACACCCCGAAAATGTTGGTGTCGTCTCCCTGAAGTTTGGACGCAGCTTCGCGGTTACTTCCCCAGGAATTGAGTGAAAGGATCTCGATGTGTGCCCCACCCACCTGCGGATGGTAAGATACATTGAATCCTAAGCTTATACTATTTCTTCGCTAGCTGTAATTGGAAAGGTACCTTATCGTGCACTGTATGTCAATCTACTAGTAGTATCTCTTTTTGTTTTATCCCTGAGTAGTAATAGTCTGTTTTAAGTCTTGTCTGTCAGTTTTTTTGTCTATTAATAAATAATTCATTTCATAATAGACTGAATCAGCCATTAATAAAGAACTTTTGGATAAAGTGGATTTTTGGGGTGCTGGTCACTTCAATACATCTCCTGCCTGCTGCCATAGGCCTGGGCAAAGACAGGAGCTGAACTAAATTCACAAAATCTCTTCATGACAATCATCCAGTTCAACTACTAACACAGCGCTGTCAAGGTCACCACTAAACCATGTGCCACATCAACTCATCTTTTAAATACCTCCAGTAAAGGTGACTCAACCACTTCCCTGGACAGCTTGTTCCAGTGCTTGACAAGCCTTTCAGTGAAGAATTGTTTCCTAATATCCAATCCAAAGCTGCATCTGGTGCAACCTCAGGCTGTTTCCTCCTCCCCTGTCACCTCTTACCTGGGAGAACAGATCGATCCCCACCTCACCACACACTCCTTTCAGGTATCACTCTCCTCTAGAGAGTGATAAGGTCTCCCCTGAGCCTCCTTTGCTCCAGGCTAAACACCTCCAGCTCCCCCAGCTGATCCTCATGAGATTTGTGCTCCAGACCCTTCCCCAGCTCTGCTGCCCTTCTCTGGACATGCCTCAGCACCTCACAGAATCACAGAATATGCTGAGTTGGAAGGGACCCACAAGGACCATGGAGTCCAACTACTCCTGCACAGGACATCCATAAGAGTCACATCATGTGCCTGAGGGCATTATCCAAATGTTCCTTGAACTCTGTCAGGTTTGGTGCTGTGACCTCTGCCCTGCGGAGCCTGTTCCAGTGCCCAACCACCCTCTCCGTGAAGAACGTTTTCCTAATATCCAACCTAAACCTCCCCTGACACAACTTCAGGCCCAAAACTGATCACAAGACTCAGGCGTGGCCTCACCAGTGCTGAGCACAGGGGGTGGTCACTGCCCTGGTCCTGCTGGCCACAATGTTGCTGATATGACCAGGATGCTGTTGGCCACCTGGGCACAGCTGACTCATGTTCAGCGGGCTCTCAACCACATGCTAACTTAATTTCAAAATGCTCTGAGTTTAGAACCTCAAAGACTCAGCTGGCACTGTGGACTTCTGTCTTTTCTGAATGCACAGAATCTTTTAGGCAGTAAACAGGTATGTCCAGCCTCTTCTTACGGTTTAGATTCACTGTCACTGTCCATAGCTGCTTTCTCTCTGTGGTAGATGCACTCCTTCTGTTTGAGGTAACTGAACTTTTGTCCAGGCATATACTCAGCAAGTAGGAGTGACCGAAGCTAGTCCTGTTGTGTGAGGCTATCAGTGAGAACCCCCAAAAAAGAGTCTGGGCTGAAAAGCAGAACACAGCAGAAAATCTGAGTGCAAATCAACCACTTTACACTATATATATCTGCAGACACAGGGCTGTTTGAGCTATCCATCTGATGCCATGATGATTTTTTGCTTTTTTTATATACCCCTTTATATCCCCCTTTATACCCCTTTAATGTATCCTCAGTGCTTTTAGCCCACATATTTGCAATTCCCCGAGTTTGATAGCCCAGCTGAGATCCAATGTTCTGTTAAGCCAGGAGACCAAACATCCTGGAAGCCTCGCTTCTAAGGGCCAGAAAGCCCCAGGCACCAAGGTCCTTTCTAGCACACGTCCTGTAAACTAAGATAAGCCCATCCAAAGGGGGACCCCTCGGAACGGGAAGTTCATCCAAGCCTCCTTTAACTGGGGAGTCTTTGATAAATATGCTAATTTACAAGGTCTATAAACTATATATGCAATCCATTGTGTGTGTGCATTCTGGTGTGCATTTTGGCACACTCCACCTGGAAGTGTTGCACCTAAGAATCCTTAAATAAATACCGACGTGAAAACCCCTTTTCCCTTTAACCGTGTTTTGGCTCTTGATTTTAAAACCAGGAAAAGGCATCACATTCATAGCAGCTGGCTGCGTGGCATCCATCTCTCCTCCAGCACAGATGTCTCTCATGGTTATTCCTTGACACAGAGATTTTTTACCTTGCACCAGATATTGACTGGTTGATAAAAGACATTTTTCTGCAAGCATGCAAGGTTTAAAATACATATAGCAACCTTAACTTTTGTAGTCAGAGGCATGAAGAAATGCAGATATGCCCTAAAGCATTTATGCAGAATTTACACTTAGAAATGTCTAGTATCTTTAGATCTTAAAAAACCTGTCTGTTTTGCTGGACCTCTTTTTCTGGTGTTTTCTTTCCCCTGAGTTAACAGGTAAGAATTTTATGTTTGCAATGTGGTCACCTAACTCCAGGAGTCATTAATGTATCTCACAACCTGCCAGTGCTACTCACAAGTACATTGGTGGGCAAATCTCTGCAGAGAACTGATAAGCAACACACTGGTGCTGTTATAAGAGAACATTGGCTGGAGCCCTGTTAGAATGGGATATGGAAGCTACTGCACTAAAAAACATGCTGTGTTAAAGGAAAATATCTGGGTCAGTAAGCTCTACTCTCAGCTATCTCTTGCTGGATGAATGTCTTCCGTCTTGGTAGATGCAAAAATAATGGAAAAGACTTAGAAACTCATTTAATAACTCATTGCTAAGAAAAAGTAAAAGCTTTTCTTCTCAGTGAAGAGAAAATGCCCAAGAGCTTTTCACCTATGTATTGTAGACCCTTTAAGCCTGTTGTTGAGCTGCACCCTCTGGACAACTTTAGTGGCAAAAACACACAGAAGGAAGAACGACCTAGTAAGGTGTGCATATGGAATCCAGGACATTTCATTAGAAAATAATAAATTCCAAGAAGCTTGTGTTAAAAAGTAATATATGCTAAGGACTTGCTTACATCCCAAAAGGAAACAAGGGGATAAGAGTTTCAGTTTTAGTCAAACTACCACTAGTCATTTTTCTGTATTGCTGTGAAAAAGGAAAGATTAGTTTAAGAAGGAATTTTCTCTATGCTGCTCAGTTTCACATTGTAGCTATGAAAATGTTTCCTATTTTTCATAGGAGTATTGTGTTAGAAAGTAAAACTACCATTTACCCTACTTAGCTATTTCTTTTGAGCCAAAACCCAATTTACATCCAAAGAAGAAAAAAAACCACAAAATCAAGTACTCCTTTTTTCCTGTAGGGATTTGTGGTATTTTATTACCTCTGTGCAGTTAGTTTTTTCAACTGCTGGTGTTAAACTCAATTATTTTAAAATAACATTTTTTTTCTGTTCCTCTGCCACCCCATTGGGTATTTTGGGGATGGTCTTTTTCTGATTTCCTCCTTTCTTTCCTCAGTATTCACACTATTTATAGGCTTGAAATGACCTTTTCAGGTCATTTTCTTAGTCATCTCAGTCAGCTACTGTGACTTCCAACAGAAAGCATTTTTAAAAAAAAATTTTTCTTTTCTTCTTTACAAATATAATAGATGTCGATGTTAGCATTCCTTACAAACACAAAATTGTATTGCACTGCACTGAAGAGATAGATCTTCAGACAGACATACCTCAAACGGGCAAATGAAATAATCAGTAGAGGTTGCCCAACAAGCTGCAAAGCAGTTGATAGACAACAGGATTCTTGCTAAATGTCTTGATTTCTTTTGGTGTGCCCATAGTGCACACCAAAAGTACAAATAGCAGATACTTGTAAAGTACAATAGCAGATACATTCAAAGCTGGGGGCAGCTGGGCTCCTTCCAGGTGGAGGTGCTTGGAACCCAACAGTCAAACTTTTGTTATCACAAATTGTTACCTCTTATTTTCCTCCACAAAATCTGCCTCGGTAAAATGCATGAGATTTGCCCTTAAAAGAAGGGACACATGCTCCCCTGCCCCCCACTAAGCTTCCCCTCCCCAAACAACAATCCACAAACAAACAAACCCAGCAACAAAAGCCTGGGAAGGTCTGCCCTCTACCTCATTGCAGATTTTACTGAAGTATCTTAATGTGAACAGGATTAACTTCCAGGAAAATAAACTAGCTGCATCCTCCTTCTGCCTAGGAAAATGTGTTAGGAAATCACTGAGCCAAAACTGACCTTCTTTGCAAGCAGGATTACAACACACTGTGATAGCTGCCAGCAATAATTACAGTCCAGCAGGGCAGAAACCTAATTTTCAGGCAGGGCAGGTAGAAAGCAAGTAAAAACCAGGAACATGAGTAAAGAAGAGCAGCAGGATAGAAAGCAAGGTGGGAGGAGGGGGGAGAGGAAGCAGAAGGAAAGTGTTATCTGACCTTGTACTCTACCAAAAGCACCTATTTTAAAACTGCTTTGCCCTCTGTTTATAATCTGTTCCATCCTTGTTTGACAGATTATTTTTTCTTTCCTTTTCTTGTACACAGTTTCTGGCTCAGCAGGGTCAGTTTAGCCTTACATGTTTCATTCCTTCTTTTGTTTTTCTGCCTGCATGATGATATTGCATTGAGCTCCTAAAGGCAAAGTCAGGTAACACTATTTTACCTGAGAGCAGTGACTACCAACCAGACTTCCAGAAATCATTCACACTGAGAGACAGAGGTAGTACACTGCCATGTGCAATTTCCTAAGTTCTCTATGCATGTACATGCAGATTTACCTTAGACATAAAATTTATAGCTGTCCATATATAGTGCATAGTGGCACCTACCAATCAAAGGACCAGCTAAGACAGAGATACCTAAAAACAATGCTGAGGAGGGAAGATGTTGTGAAAGAGAAGGAAAATGTGGTCATAGGTGAGACAATCCCTGAAATGGCAGGAGCATTGAGACTCTTTAGAGGACAAGGAATTGGTTGTAGTATGTTGTAACGGGTCCTAAACCAAAAATTTCTGGACTCTTCAAACTTGTTCTCCCACCCTCAATAAATGTTCCCACTTCTGTCCCTTTCTTATCTGGGTGAAGTGGACCTATCATGTGTGAAGAGGACAGGACTTGTGCAGAAGACAGACAGAAGTAGTGCTAGTGCCCAGGTTAGCAAGTCATAAGACACAAAAGTTTGTTTTGCTTTATGGAGTGCTTCCTAAGCCATCATAACTATCTCACAGTTTGCCATATTCAGGCCTAGGTGAATATATACAGCTATACAGATTATCAACTTCCATCAGTATGAGCTGCTATGCATTGGACAGCATGTACAAGTTTGTACTCTGCACGGGCAAAGTTGATTTTACCCCTATAATGAGAAGCAAGAGCAATAGATAATAATCATTAACTGCAGTTCCTCTTTTTATGCCTTTACTAGCCAAAAAGTGGGTCTTTCCCTCCTAGCACAGCACTTTTTTCCCCCTAGGATTTATTCTGAAAGCTCCACAGAGATGGAAGAGCTTATTCTGTTTAAGGTGATTGTAAGGGGCCAGGATTAAATTTGAATAGATATGCAGCACAAGGCGGTACTTGCTATTTATCCTACAACATGTGAACATTTATTTTTTACAGTATGGTTAACCTCAACCACTTCAGAATATGAAGAGTGATCTGAAATGTGCTCACATTTTTAGCATGTATTTTTTTGAAGAGAGAAAAACCATGAAAACTGGAGGAAGAGTGATGTGCACATCTGCACAGAAAGATGTTTCACCCTTTGTCATGAAGGAGACAAGAGATGAAGAAGAAAATTCAGTCTTTAAACCTTAAATTGACTGCACCTGCTGACTAGACAATGGATAGCTGAAGATGAAGGAAATAAACAGGACAGCAGTCATGAGAGCAAAGAAAGCATCAAGTGTGCTTGCTTTACAAACTTAGCATTCTAAGAATGCTGCAAATTATTCATGCTTTTAGAGACGTAAGTTTTTCTCATCCATAATTTCATTATGACATCAGGAGAAACTATATTCAAATTGGTTTTTTTTTAGCTACCTCCAGGAAGTGTTTTAGTGTCATTAAATTTCACCTCTGACATATAAACGTTTCTTATGCATCTCAGCTACAGAAGTCAGAATAAAACCTCTCCTTTTCTAAAAAAATGCAGATGAAATTGTGAGTACAACCTGAAAGTCTCCTGTTTTAGAACACAGGCTGGTTCAGCAAAATAGGCAATTGCAGACAGACTACATGTTGACATTTATAATTTAGCTAGGCCTACTTAAATGTTTCAGAGGAAAATTACCCTGAAAATGAAAATGAGAGTTCAATAAAACAAAACATTAAAGGAGGTCAGTTATGCAAAGTGTCAAAATGGTTCAGATAAGTGGGGAAAGCATTTCCCTTGTTCTTGGAAGGAATAATACTATTTAGCACAGGGGAAACACTGCTTGACGTGGAGGCATAACAAAGATCAAAGTGAGCAGGTGAGTCAGTGGGTCATACTGCAGAAGAAGGGACATGGCCAAATAAGAGGAAATTCAGGAATAGAAAGGTAAGAGAGAATTGTGTTTAGGGAAAACCTAAATTAAGTAGTTTGCTATTTTGAGGAGTAAAGAACAGAATTCCAAATGAGGAAATATAAGGGTGCAGATATGAGGGGAGAAGTTTCAATGTTGGTTGCAAAATTTTAAAATTTTACAGCTCCTTCTTCATTGTGCCAGCACTGGAACATTTCATGTTTTAATTTTATTTTTCATAGACTCAATGTCTCGTAAAAAGCAGGGAACAAGCAAAACAATCAGTGCTTATAAGAAAGGCAGCAATTCTGTAATTGAGGAGCCATCAATTTACAGAAGTAACTGTAAATATTTTGCTTCCCCTGTATTTGGTACATTTTTTTCCAGACTGGACATCTGAGACACTCTTAATGACTGTGAGAACAGGTTATGAAAATCTCACAGCTCTGTCCCATTTAAAAAAATTTTGTATTTTATGATGTGCACATACTCTTTAAGTCTTGCAGTACTACCAACATTTTGGAACAGAATGTGCATATTTTCCAGTGAAATTAATGACCAAAAATGTTTTGGTAGTAAACCCATTTCTTGTCCCCTACACAACAGGTTTCATACTGGCACGTTAGCACATTTCACTGCCTGAATTACCAGTCCCTGATTTTAATGTTGTCAATATATGAGTAAATATAAATTGTGGGTCACAAAGCCTATACACAGGGTAATACAAGTAAGACATTGTCCTTTAAATCACTGGGCTGGGCACATCACAGACTGTGAAGTTAAGCAGAGATGGGATTTCATGTAGATTTGCAGTGTAGAAACTTGTTGAGATCAGCCAAAAAGAGAGAAATGGTTTTAACTGTTGAGACAGACAATTTCATTCAAACATTGGTGTAATCTGAGGTCTTCCATTACCCTGATTCAGACAAGAAATGTGGAGGAAGTGTAATGTAGTTCACTTCCTGCAACTCTTCTACTATAGAGAGAGTTCTTGGAGGTGTTGGCAAGACACTGACATAATAGATATTCTTCTGAAACATAAAAGTCACGTTATGGAGAAAGTTCATCACTGAGATGGATATTCTGTTACTCTAAGAAAACAAGAATTCAGTTTGATCATGCCCATTGCTGTATATCCTGAAAAATTGTGTCATGCAAGTCAGGGCCCTAAAAAATACTGCTTGCAGGACTTACATGCACATATATGTCTTCTAATCTGAACTGAAAATGCTGACCTGACAAGGAAGTATTGTGAGTTGATTGGGTGGCAACAGTATTAATGCTGGGGACTGTTGCTCCATGTTAAAATTCAATTTCCAGTTTTCCTTCACAACATTTTTCAAATAGTGTGACAGGACATGGGTGCTTTGCTATAGATGATGCAGACATATGCCTATTTTGTATTAATGTTGACAGTGTCATGACAACTCGCAGAGACCAAGCAGCAAAAACAGCCACAAACCATTAGTTTCTTAGCTGTTTGCTGGTGATACTAAATAGGCAATACTTGGAAAAGGCAGCTCACTTAGTATGAGATATTCCCGTAGAAATAAAAAGTAAATTTTATCTTTATCTACAGAAACCCTGCATCTCATACAGGGAGCTCCTTGTCTGTGACTGAGATATCACAGCTGTAATGAATGGGTCTCTGTGCCCCATGTGAAGCCACAGAAAGGATAATCTTATTTTCTAAGATAGACAAAAGAAATTATGACTTCCCAGACACAACAGAGCCTGGCAGTAAGAAATGTTTCTGAACATTATCATGGAGTGAGTATATAAACTATAAAAACTGAACCCTTCCAATTCCCTGACTGCAAAAATTGGTTTATATTATCTAATGTGGAATTTGCTGTGTCACGAAGTACTGCTTTGCCTTCAGTTTCCTTACAGAGCTATATAACAATTCAGTGTGCATTTCCCAGTATTACCTGTTAATAGTGTAAATGGGGTGATGAATATTTTCACAAGCTTATGTTTTTAGAGGGAAAAGTAACATTCTAAATTTTTTTCTATAGCTGCAATTTTAACCACAAAATATGTAGGAAGATAGGAAGTGAAAAGATTCATAGTAAGTTGCATTAGTATCTACCAGATGACTTCAGCGTATGCACCAAATAAAACAGAAAATGTCTGCTTACTGAGTGTAAGCAACAAAAGGAATATTCGTCTTTGCAGACATGTTCCAGATGTAAAGATGGCACAGCAGAAGTTCAGGATGGACCCAGAAACTTACTAAATTCCACACTCCTGCTTCAGTGGAAGGTCTGACATTTTGTTCTTTCTATTAGCAGATGCCCTATCTCGTCTGATGGTAGTTGAAAAGCAGATGGTACGATCAAAAGCTTTGCCAGGGTTTAGTGTAATAAAACAGCTGTCTTTGGTTTATTTAGTTTGCTGGGGTTTTTGTCTTTTCCTTTTCTTTTCTTTTTAAAATTTTTTTCTTTTGTGGGGGTGTTTGGTTTTTATTTTTGGTGTTTTTTTTTTTTTTTTTTTTGTATATAGATCTTTTTCCTGTGAAAGCTGTTCTCTGAATTACTGAAATGAAAAAAATACTCCTAGGGTTAGTTTTTGTTCTCTAGGGAGTCAATGGCTAACTTCAGCTAGCTTCATCTGGCTTCTTGGCAGCTGAAAACACAAAACATAGTTTTAGTTCTTTAGAATAAAGGCAATCAGGTGTGGTTTGCAGGATTAAAAACCACTACTCATTATCTTAACACTTACAGGGATAGAACGTAAGTACTACACTAATCCTATTGATTAGTATGGGCTGGAAAGGAGGTTTAACCTACACCAAAATTACTACAGTTGCACAGTCAGTCCTGAAGTGGATTGGCACATCAGTTTGGACATAGAGGATGAATTATCTTTAGTACACTTTATGCTGGAGATGTCACAGAATGTTTCCACGGGAGAAACAAGAGCTGGTTTTAGCAATCAGCAGGCCAGCAGTTACATGATGCTTTCCTGCTCCAAATACCTGCTGCCAAATTATATGCTGTTCACAGCAACAATGCTCCTGCAAGAACTACAGTTGACTTTTACTATTTGAGAAGTCACCAAGCACCTTCAGCCTCCTCTCCAAGAGAAAAAATTACATCAGCATTAAAAAACATTAGCTGAAGTAATTTTATTGTTTTTGAAGAAAAGATTCTTGAAAAAACAGACCTGAATGAACTTCTAACCTCTGGGAAGGGTTGAAGAAATCAAGTGACAATGTGCTAGTAAATTCTTAGAAGTCCATCTGGTTTAGCAATTATTTAATTCAGATCAAAGTGCATGCTAATAAACAGTTTCAGCCAGTATTTAATTAGCATATAAATTCACTGAGCTTGCACATCCAGCTGAAAAGCACAACGATTTTTGCAGCCAGTATATGATCAAGTCAAACTCTTCCCTGTATAAACTCTTACAGAAACATGGAGAGGCTTGCTAGAGTAGCCTTTTCAGTCACACAGAACTGAAGCCCTCAAAGACCGATAAGCCTTATTCGTAGTCCATACAGAAAATAAACTGTTAAATCACTGTGAGATACTGGAATGTTAGTGGTTAATGTCTCAAACAACTGACCATTTGAAAAAGCAGAGGATGCTCTGCTGATGATGCTCCAAGTAACTGACCAGGTGCAGGGGGCTGCACACCCATCTCTGGACACTACAGCTGGTTGTCGAACAAGATGAGGGAAGAAGCTGTAAGGAGGCAAACCCTTCGAGGTGGGATAGTGCTTTTCGTCATACCAATGCCCTTAGTAGCTCAGCTTCCCATGTAGCCTGAAGGTATTCATCCCTTCTGATAATTGACTCAACTACACCGAATTAAGGGCCATCTGTAACCTCGTGTCCCATGACCCACAGTAGTACCTCATCTATGTAAAACTCCCTGTTCCAGTGGAGGTACCTGGGCATTCCCACGGAGCCTGAGTGTAGCATTAACCCACTGGACTTTGTGATTCATGGACTTCCCCCAGCCCCAACCAATCAAGACTGCCACCATTGCTTCAACCAACAGACACAGAAATTGCAACAATCGAATCTCATCTCTGGCTCCACAGGTGGTGAATATACACATTTCTAATCTTATCCACTCTTTCACTTTCTTTCCCTTACACATTTTCTTAAGTGTTAATTTTTATGCTTTTATACTGCTGCATTTCTAACCAAAACTGCTACATTTTAAAATTTGCCATGCACCTTATTCTACCTTAATGTTCTAAAGTTTGCAAGTAGAAGTTTGATATACAGAAGCTTTGAACGTCCCAAGAATTTTTTTTTTTTCCCATGCACTGATCAGAGTAAATCAAACAAGCTTTCCCAAGTGGACCAGGGCATAATAATAACTTAACAGCTTCCCAGTACTTTGTGTAAGTAACCATTAAGAAGAGTCAAAGCCCTGCATTTGTATGGCGATAGTGGGATTTGAATATTAGCCTTGTAAGGCAGCCTCCTCATGCACTCTGTATTTTGGGAAAATTGGAATCCATCTCTGTTTGAAATAAAAGCCCAATGAATAGCAAGCACCTGCATGATGCAGGTTGTCTTGATCTCAGCTCAGTGCACTCATTTACTACAGCATGACACCTGCTTTGTTTCAATCTGACAGCACCAGAGCTGCAAGTTACACATCAAGTCATCTGGAACTACCTGCTGCCATACACATCAACAGCACAAAGCTGAAGTAAGGTTTACACTGTCCCTGAGCAGCCGTCATGATTGCCACAGCAACCATACACTGTGGTACAGGAATAACAGAGAACAGTAGAGGCAAGAAGAAAATATCTATTACTTGCTGCCATGAGCTGGAGATGGGATTTTACTGTTTTTCGTTTAGCAGGAAACTAATCAAATTGTATCTCTTGTCTCTATGTGGAAATGTGTTCCAGGAATGGATGGATGCACACAAACTTATGCCCACCCACCATGCTCCCTTTGTTCTGCAATTCCTTCTTGTAATGCAGTAGTAGGCAATGACACTACCACATTGCTTAATGTAGTCTCTGAAACTTCTAATATTCAAGGAAAAAAATTTAGCAGAAAATGGCCATGGTGGTAATAAGAAAACAAACGTAACCAGCAGCTGGTACACACTTTACTGCTTGGAGTTAACGTGCCATTTTTTATTATTAAGGTGCTTAGACTGGACCTATCCTGATTCACAACAATTTACATTTTCTATTAAATGGATAAAAGATTAGGTGTATTCACTCTCAAAACGCTGGTTTGGAATAATTAGTTTTATGACAAATGCCTCTCACTGCCACAAGTGTGGTTGCTTTCAGGGACACAGACGTTTCTGGCTTGCCAGCGTGGCCTTTCCCAGTGGCTGCCCAGTGAAGCTGCACAGGCAGACCCAGGCAGGTTGCTGGAAAGCACATTCTGGCTTCTGGGAAATTCACATCGTGATTTGTGGGAAAAGCACTCCAGCAACATGCCAGTCTAAGCTGCTAAATGAAGTGCTCCCAACAGAATAGAGCAGCCTGTATTTGTCAAAAAACTCAGACACCAGAATTACTGTCTTTAAGGGAAAATACTAAGACTAATTTGTTTACTGAGACAGAAGTAAATACTCCTTTGAAAGCTGAAAACAGACTTCTGAGGTATTACCCAACACAATGTGTTTTTTCAGGGATGACCTGAAGTGAAGTCTCCTGGCCTGCTTCCTGACTATTTAGCTTTGGTGAGCCCTCACGCTTCTATTTTAGCAATGTCTCAGCACAAACTTTTTTAAAGAATTCTATGTAAATGTGACAATAGAGAATCTCCATAAATAATCTATAAAATACTATCCTAACCTTGTAATATAAAGTTACATGCACACAGACATATATATTCTGCTTCATTTCAACTAGATTTTTATACCGTAGCCCTCATTAAGCACCTTGGTGCAAATACATTCCTGAACAAAACTCTGATGGCTTGTAATGTCAACTCAGATAAGTACACAGTTTTATAAAAAATATTCATTGAATTGAGAAGTGAAAATTGTTCTGTCTTGCAAATCTAACAGACCTAGATCACTCCTCTTCTAGGGCTTCACCTTATCATTCAGCTTTTGTACTTTAGATTTTATTCAACAAAAAATTTAAACTTAATCAAGTAAATGGAACATTACACATAATAATGGTTCTTCCTGGGCACACAATTCAGACATCATTATTTAAGAGTGAAATCCAAAATGTCAGAACTTGAAAAATCTCATGTTATGAGAAAAGGGGTAATTTTTGCTATGATTCTGTCTTTTCCCTGGCTACATCACTTGTGTCAGATTTATATAAGAGATGCCAGTCTTTTCACACATTTTAAGCAGGTAGAGAAGGAACAACTATTTCCAAGAAAACTTTTTGTTCCTCGCATTTGTTACTTGCATTTTATTTTCTTTCTCCTCATCCGTGATTCAGCTGTATTGATGTACTTTATGAGCATCTTCCTGCCTGTACTCTGCACTCAATTATTTAGTGGCACACAGTAATAAGACAAGCCTCTCCTGCACTATCTACTTTGCTCTCATCAATTCAGCAGCCACAAAATCAGATAGGCATGCACACTGATCATGAACTTAGGGAAAACAGCCATGATCAATTTAGCTGCTGCTGAGCTCTCTGAGACAATCTGTTGTACCTGCCTTCTGTTTTTTGAGGGGTTGATCAGACTAATGATGGTCAGTTCATCAAGCAGTGTTTTGCCTTATGTACAACCAAATCAGAGGATCAAGCTTGAGGAAGGACAGAAGCTGGGACAGATGTGGCCATATGAAACACATGGCTTTGTAGGAACAGGGAAGTCACCACTCACTCGTGGGAGTACTTCACAACCCCAAGGTCATCCATTTCCTCTGGTTATGCTGCCTTCAGCACCATGAGTACCACCTTTCTTTTACATACCTATATAAGGTTGTGAGTTTTACAGGACACCATTAGACTAGCAACAAGACCTCAGACATAAAATCTTTCTAGCATACTAATGTTAGAATTAGCTGAGTACAACTGAGGTACTAGACAGAAACCTCTGTTCTAATATATTCTCTTTATATATATGGTTAGGCTAGTGTTATAAATTCAAATTCACAATACCTAATTTTGGGCACACCATCTCCTGGCTAATAGCTCCTTACAAGATTACTTAGGTAGAGAATGTCAGTGGTGACAGATGTTGCATATCTGCAAAGAAACTTATAACAAACACACAACCACGCTTGGAATAAAAATCTTGATGCGAATACTGCAGACAAAAATCTTCACAGTTATTTTTCAGTAGCAGGGTTTGTTCAATATATTCTGGATTTAGGTGTCTGAAATAATCAAGAAATGCATTTTTCTAGTCTAGATAATTCAATGTCTGCTTCTGCTTTCTATCCTTCATTCCTTCTACGTTCCTGCCTTTGTGCCCCTGCTCCTTCCTGTCCCCCTTCCTCCCTCCTTTCCTCATTCTTTTCTTTCATCTTCTATCTGTAAGTATGTTTTTTATGTCTATATGCAGAACAGTGGTCTACAAGTGGGTGTTATTATTATTATTATTGCTACTAGTATTATTACTATTACTCCTATTACCACTACTACTATGGAAATAGCCACAAAATAATTAATACTGTTACCCTAAGAAAATTCTCTCTGCTAATCACTGATCAGAAATGTTACAGCAAATTCATTTTAGGGCACTATCATCAGCCTGGAGTTCCCAGACGCTGTGATGTGAACCAAATCCAAATCTTAGAAGAAAGATTAAGTTATAAAATTGAAGCATGTCTGTCCAGTCAATTTGTGACAAATAGAAGCCCCCAGAAACGAATCCCAAGTTTTTTCAATGTGCTTTTTCTTCAAAAATATTTCTGCAAAAGCAGCCTCATTTGTCTCCCAGAACATGTTGAAAGAGCTTGTGTTCTTCAAGAGAGTACAAGCATGTGTTCAGGCATAGCCTTGCCACTTCAGAACATGAGCCTCAGAGACAAGCTGCTTTCCTTTCACAACATATCTCCATTGTAAGGCAATAGCCCTAGTGATACTTGTGCAACTCTACTGCATCTTTAAAACATAATCCTGAGGACAGATGCATAATTATGCCTTCTTCTGCTTTCTGTAGTTGAACGAGGTAGAATTTCAGTCATGATATGCCTGAGGATGACTGAAAAGTAGTAATATCCATACCCCACTAGCTGGATTCTATGCGGTCAAAGGAAACTTAGAGGAATTTACAAAAGGGAACAGATCTGTTGCGTTAATCACTTTAAACACAAAAATATTGAGTAAAGCAAACAAAGGTCAGCATGATATAATTTTAGAGTCTGGATTGCAGAGATCAGATTTGCGATACCTTCCAACAGGCACATAAAAGACTTGATCAAAACAATGTATTGAACTCAACATACCAGCTCCCTCTTCTTCATGCACTCCATGAGGACAATGAAGAGGTGCTGTGCCTGGGTTCGGGTGTATGTGAAAGTCTTCTGGATGGTAACTAGCAACTGGTCCCTCAAAGACTCGTTGATAAGCCTGAAATTCAAAAACAAAAGATTAAGTAAAAAAACAGACATGAGGGAACATTGTAACTTCATTTCAGCTGTTTTCAGGGACAAAGGTCAAAAAAATGAGTCAATAGATCACTGAAGGTTGTTTAGGGCAGGTTTCAAGAACAGGCATTGCTGAAACCATCAGAGATAAATTGGAAAACACTGTTCTAGGAAAACATGTTGATTGTGCTGAGGTCCCTCATCTACAAAGTTTTTATATCAGTTCCCACATATTGCATGACAGAAGGTCATTCAAACTATCAGCTCTGTGGGATTTCCTAACAAAAACAAGAACCACACTGATAGTCTAAATTTGAGGAAGACCAACACTTCTAAGTGAACTGAAGACTTCCTTCTATCAGTGAGTTAGAAGAATTTAACTTGTAGTGAATTTTATGAAACTGGGAACATTTATGTTGTCAGTGGTTTTGATTTTAGCTCGAAAATGTCAACAGTATCAACTCACTTTACTCATCCTACACAGGACCTCATAGGAAATCAAACAAATTTCTCTGTTCCTCACTCCACTCAAAGAAAACATTTTGATTTTGGTTATGTTGATCTTCTAGGAGTTCAAGAGAACCCATTTTATATTTGTCCTCAGTGCTAAGGTCAGTACTGGCAAAAAGTGGCCCAACAGAAGAAATAAATAGTAATAGTACATGAAATATTAGTACTTGAACCCTACCTCTTCATAACAAAAAGCCTATTCCTCAGGACTTTTCTGCGTGAAAACATTTCTGTTCTCAATGTCAAAATTACAAAATTGTGGGCTCTAATTTAGAGCATGTATCCTTTGATGCTTCTACACTACAGCAGTTTTCTCACTTAAAAATTATAACTGAGTGTTTCAAATTAGCTAAATTGGAATATTTTATGGGATAAGTCATCTGGTGGAGTGAAAATCAGAGAATCTTCATGTCTCATATTTTAGGCCAGAATATAAAAAAAATATTTATTCCTGCAGCAACTGTAGAGAAACATCAGAAGCAGCAGGTATCTAAAGGTCATTGTTAGCTTATGGAAGCTGCTTTGGGAGAACAATGACTGAATCCCTGATTTTTTCATACTGTTGTTTAAAGTTGCCTGTACTTCTCTGCAGTGAAGAGGCACAAATGAGACTGCAGGATATTTATTACACAATTGAATTTCAAATCTGATTTCATTATCTAGTCTTTATACCTATAGCAAACATGTTGTTAGAAGAGACAACAAATGTGAGTGGGAAAGAAGTGTACGGGAGAATATAGAAGATCTGGCATATGGAATGCATATGTTCTCTACCACCTGAATTTGATTTTGGCTGTAAATATTCCTGTAGAATAGTACTTTGACTTCACAAAGAAGCATGGAAGGCATATGTCAATGTTTTTGGATTAAAATGAGTTTACATGGGGTTTTAGACCTTGGTGTGTGGATCACTGTTCTTTCTATGCCTGACTTCTCCTGTTGTCTTCTACTTTACCACAGACTCCCTTTGAGTGGTGAGACTATCTCTTCCTGTTTTTATCTAGGAGCAGTCTGGGCCAAGATGTGCTATTTCCTGGGATACTTGAGAGGCAGCAACAATGCATCTACTGCTCATGCATTAGGCAAGCACTCCTTCCCTGCAGCATGACCTGCCTGCCTCACAAAAAGGCAACACATGATGAGTTAAACTTCCAGCCCTCTTGGTGGAAAACAGTGGAGCTGGCAGCAGAGGACTTGCTGTGTGGGAATTATAAGAAAGATAACTTGACCTCCTGTACAGGAGCAAGGATGTTGCAAGCACATGGGGACAGGAAACAAGATGTTAGAGTACAGGTAGAGATGTAGGACTCTGTGCTAAAGAGAATCAGCTTGGAAATACTGATACCCTGACAAGTACTAATATACTTAGAGTTGCAGATTTGTAGGTCATATATGATATAAATTCTGATTTTAGGCTCTTGAAAAAAATGTGTTGCAAATTTGCTTTAATCAAATTTAAACAAAATGGCACTATCCCTGTATTTATAAGTGGTTCAGAACTATGCAATTTTCCATGAAATGAAGAAAGAAAAATGAGGCTGTACATGATGAACAAGTTTCCTAAAAACATCAACTGGAGAAGCTAAAGAGATTCATATAAATATCCAATTTCCTTTGGAAAGTATATATGAAAGTGAAGTGCATGAAAGAGAATGAAAATTACATGAAAAAAATAAATGGACGATTCTCAAATTTAAAATTTCAGAAAAAAATTCCAAAGTTTCTGAAATGTAAACCATCCTGCTTTCTTCTAATAATCTAAATTTCCCTAAAAAATGTGTAGAAATCAAATCTGAAGTTTCATTTCAGAAATTGTCTCTCTTTCCAGCTAACACACATGGAAAGCAAGAGAAAGATGCATTAAGTGAAAGCAGAATTGTATCCTGAGCAACCATCACTTTTCTTTCTTGAATTAAAGCTCTAAGAAACTGTATATTAGTATAAGTTTAAGTGGCATGTAAAGCAAACTTGATGCGAAAGATACAGAATTTAAAACCCAAAAAATCAATATGTGCTTCCCTAACTACAGGATAAAACATCTGTTGAAGTATTGCTGCTCAGAAACTTCCTGTAGTCATAACTTGATTTATGCAGTTTTCTAGCCTCACTGAATGTTTTTCTTGAACATCTCCTTGGTCTGCAAATCTACATCAAGCCTGTTCAATATCTTTGTGAGATCAAAACCTGGAAGTGATTGTATTCAGAAACAGAAACAATAATAGAAATCTTTCTAGTAAAGAATCATAGCTTTGTCTGCACTGAAATCAGTCACATCAAGACTGCATAACTTTTATTCTTTAGGAATCTATAAATGTTAGAAGGTATCAAATCAAAGTTCCCAATTGTGTAACCCAGCTGGGACAAATACAAACTATTCTATGCTATTAAAGGCTAAATCTATGATGCAGACACCAAATCCAATTTCTGTAAAACAAGCCATTTCACAGAGTACCGTGAGCAAAACAACTGAGACTTGCATGTGGGGTGATAATTTATCTCCTTTGCAAACACAACCACATTTCTTACACACACAACTTAAATACATGCTTTTTAAAATCACAGATTTCTAGTTTTAGATTCAGGAAAAAAGAGATGGGCCCACTTTACCAGACTCAAACACTACAATTATGACTTCCATCAAAGTCAGCATTGACTGAATAGTGTCAGAAGAAGATAGTATTTTTATCCTCTTTCTACTAGGCTTCAGTTCTGAAACTATTTTGTAACATGCCAATAAAATACTGTTTGGGGAATTTTGATGGCATGATTCTCTGAATTCCATTTTACTTGCCATGGAAAAAATATTGCTCCTGCCTAAACAAAATGTACTACAAAACAACTGTTTAACCTGCTCTCTTTTTTCCTTCCTCACATAATATGAAACTGTTCTTTCATTCCCTAAATACATTAGACATGCCCATTATCCTAGCAGTTCAGGTGTATTCAGCTTTTTTTTTCTTTCCCAGAGGTTCTGGATTGCTGATGGAATTTAGGTACCTAATGTCAAAAATTTGTCATCTAAAGTAGAACAATATACATTTACATTTATTTGCAGAACAAAAATTTAGTCATAATTGTTTCTTAAGAGTGTGTGGGTATATTTTGTTTGCTTGTTTGTTTGTTATCAGAAGATGCCAACCTTAGTTTTGACACATCAGATCATCAGAACTGAACTGTATGACTTTACAGAAAAGTCAGGATCTTGAATTTTAAGAAAAAAATCCGTGCATGGACTCAAGGTGTTAGTAACTAGGACTTTCTGGGAAACTGCTCTTGGGGCAGCAGACCTGCCCTGGGAAGTTGCCTTCAAGAAGCAGAACAGAGCTGGCAGATCTTTAAGGACACTTTACATAAAGCATGAGAATGAGCCATCCCCAGGTGAAAGAAATAGGACAAGGAAGGCAAGAGACCATCATAGATGAGTGGAGACCTTCTGATTAAACCAAAAAAAAGCAGAAAATGAAACATCAGTGAAAAAGGTGCAGGCAACCTGGTCAGTGTTTAGGGACACAGCCCAGTTATGCAGGATGGGGTGAGGAAAGCCAAGGCAAAGAAGGAGCTGAACTTGTCAAGGGATACAAAGAGTAACAGGAAGGGCTTCTACAGGGATGTGAGTGAGAAAAGGAAGGTTGAAGAAAGCATTTACCCCATCTGGTAAGCAAGGCTTGCCAACTGGCAATAATGTACAAGCAGAAGGCTGAGGTATTCAACAACTCAACAAAGCCAAGTACAAAGGCCTGCACCTGGGTTGGGGCAACCCCCAACACCAACAAAAGCTGAGGGGTGAACAGATCAGAAGCAGCCTTTTGGAGAAGGACTTGGGGGGCTGGTGTGTGAAAGGCTGGACAAGAGCCAACACTCTGCACTCACAGCCCAGAAAAGCAATCATGTCCTGAGCTGCATCCAAAGCAGCGTGGGCAGCGGGGCAAGGAAGAGGATTCTGCCCCTCTGCTCTGCTCTGCTCTGCTGAGACCCCAGCTGCAGTGCTGCATCAGCTCTGGGGTCCCAGCACAGGAAGGACAGGGACCTGGCATGAGCAGGTCCAGACGAGGCCATGTTGTTAATCAGAGGACTGGAGCACCTCTCCTATGAGGAAAGGCTGAGAGAGTTTGGGATGTTCAGCCTGGAGAAAAGAAGGCTCTGAGGAAACCTTATTGAAGCCTTTGAGCACTTGTGGGGTGCCTGTAAGAAAGATGGGGACAAACTTTTTAGCTGGGCCTGTTGTAATAGAACAAGGAACAAAATTTTTAACAATAAAAAGAGTGCTGACTTAGATTAGATTTAAATAAAAAGATGTTTACAATGAGGATGATGAAACAGTGAAAGAGGTGTCCCCGAGAGCTGCCTTGTCCCTGGCAACATTCGCGATCAGGTCAGAGAGGGCACTGAACAATCTGATCTACTTGAAGATGAACTAGCCCAGGGCAGGGGAGTCAGATTACATGATCTCTAAAGATGCCTTGCAGTCAAGACTATTCTACAGTCCTATGATTCACTGTTTAGGATCAACCAGGAGAGGCCACTTCAAAAACTTGAACTGACAAAGTAAAAAAGGCAACAGTCTGTTTCTGTCCAAGATATACTGGATGATTAAACAGTGAAGCAAAACTTTCTTCTTTGCTTTGGCTGTTGCAGAAGGCAGATGACAACATTTTGGCCTACTCCCTCCTCAGAAATAATGTTTTTTTTAAAGCTATACCTAATATTTTTGGAGACGAGACAGTTCACTTAATCTTTCAAACTCATGGCATATGATTTTGTAGTGATCACTGGAGAAAGATCTGGCCTATAGTCCACCACCTAACTTGTTTAGTTTTCTTTTTCTCCAAAGATTTTTAGTACTGGAATGACACAAAGTACTAGAGAGTTACAAAGATTATGCTCTAGCCCAATTTCAAAATGTAATTTCATCATAGATTTTTTAAAATATATTGTTCTCAAAATGATTTGCAATGTCTTTAAATAATACGCTTCACTCAATGAATTGCACATAATCTGTTTCTAACTTTGCATTTGTGAAGTATTTTTTTCCTGGGATAGAGTAAATATATCCATAAAATATCAGTGGGATATGAAAACTATTCCCTGCCCTTCTTTGTAGGAAGCTTAGAGGATTTTTTGTTTTAATTATGATTTGCACTCCAGACAATCACACCATATGTAAGAAACATAACAGGCTCTGCTCATATTTTCTTCCATTGGAATTACAAATAAGATACAGTTGTGTAACTTCATGGGACTGGCTGAATTTCTTACACATTTTTAAACCCACACATTTTGCATATCATTGTTATGAGAAGAGACAGAAAATAAATGTAATTATTCCCTCATTGTATTCAAACAGGGGTGATTTCTGTGTGCTTTTATGAGGAATCAGCTTCACTGCAGACCTTCAATGGTAGTTCTTCTGCATCATTTTTCCCCGACTACAGTTTATTGAAAAGTTGCTCCCTCACCAAAAGAGAGAGTACCATATTGACCCTCCCAAGGGCAACAAATTGACCTTCTTCTGTCCAGATTTTGATTTACAAAGTAATCTGTTACAAGAGAAACGTGATTATATAAAAATATGCAATGTGAAAATAATTTTACATATTAATTCAGAGGTGATTTGGATCCATGATCCCCTATGATGGGGAGACACCATGGGGGATATCAAAGAACCATATCACACTTATATTATGATCCCTTTTGCTCAAAGTGAAAACATTTCTGTGTTTTGCCTATTAGCAAAAAGAGATATAAATAATATTATTCATATTTGAAGCCTAAAAACTATGCTACAGTGAATCCAGAGAAAGATCAATCCAAAGGCAGTCTTTAATGATCCTCATATGAGGATGCTCATTTAAAGTGCAGAGAATGTTTGATACTTCCTTGTGAACATTAGGCAAGAAGTACATTTTTATGGCATTAAATTGAACTCTTAAGGGTCTCATGCTTGCAGGAGTAGAACTGATAGAGTAGTTAATGAGCTATAAATTCAACTTGGAGACTGCATTCAAATACTGCAAGTAATTTCTCATTCTGTAAGGAAATATTTTTCTAAGAAGTGACATAATTTTAAGCTAGTGTTTCGTTTTTTTATTTTAAATTCAGTATTTAATAATGAAAAAAAATCCTCTGAGCATTAAAAGCTTCAAAATATTCCTATAAAGATGCACTTTGTTGTTTTACCTTCAGCTTTTGCTTTTACGCAAGTCAATGAAATGAAAAGGCATCCATCCTTAAATATACAGGCCAAAATACTCCAGCTGAATGTGGAGGAGAGTTAGTACCAAGGAAGATATTCACTTAGAGCTTAGTAGGGACTAAATTTACATATTTATGATTGATCTTATGCTCTCACCCCTCAATGCTGTTCATCGTATTTTCAAGTAAAAGAAAAAATAAGTGCTTCAGATCCTGGAAAACTTGACCTTTAAATCAGGGCCAATAGTGAAAAGCAGCCAAATAATTCTTCCAATTTACCACATGGGGAACGTTGCATTTAAGATGCCTTCTTATTTAAGTTATACTGTGGACATAGCTTGTTTGTCATTAAAATGTAAAAGGTACCAGGAATTTACTCAGCTCTACTAAATTACTTCTGAGAATTTTATTTACTTGTACTGAAATGTAGCCACCTATTGCATTCTTAAAATTTTGTGCCAGACCAAGGCAAAATGCAGTCCCTGATATTAAAGTCCTAATAATCTTAAACCCACCACAGTGTTAGTTCTGCATATCTGATATTCGTAATTCTGAAACCTCAGCTCAGTGGACAACTGCACATGTGCCTTACCTCCCACTGAAACTTCAATGAGAGAGATGAGACAATGAGACCCCAAAACTGATTTGCCTCCAGACACTTCTTTCCTTCAAGGTGTGCTTCACCATTCCTTCTGATGTGCTCGTGGTACCTTGCAGAGCTGGTGGTGGCACCTCCTGTGAGGCAGCATGGGCACAGCTCTGGGATGTGCTGGCAATCTCCGTCCCTTCTCCGCTGAGGTTGCACTGACAGTGAAAATGTCTACACAAAGACTGTCCTAGGGGAGTGAAACGTCTGCCTTGTCATAAGGAAAGCCTACAATTAGGCCTTAAAAAGGCAGATTGAAGCTTGTCTGCTGTCTTTTCAAAGATTCACAGGCACTGGCATTGTAAAGGGGTACCACACCTTCATTAATATAAGAAATCATTCATTTTTCTGCTATGTGGAATGTTTTAGGAAGAATAAACAACAAGGAGGGAAGGCTGACACATCATGATTCTTTGAAACTGAGTACAAAAGGACCTATTGGGCAGATAGGCAATTGGTCAACATTCTAAAGGATTTCTTTAAATGGATGGATCGGCACAACACTGATCAAAACTCAAGCAGAGAGATGTATTTGTTCTCCTTCATCTCCAGACACAGTTACTTTCCCCATGGAAACAAACTTCCAAATTGACTTAAAAACACACAGAGGTCAGAGCAGTGCTTAGTAGCCATATGCTCACATTCCTATGTGCAGAAAACTAATCCTTGTTGGGCTGCCATGAGTAAGACTTTAAGACTGTGTAAAACCAGCATAACAATTTAAACGTGCAAGTGAGTTTGTTTCTGCCATTAATGATGTGTTGAGTTATTTGAATCAGGTACCCAGTCCATAGCAGTTGGAAGATATACTGTGCCTCAGAGAACACCCTGCTTCTGGTCAGCAGCCAGAATTAAAATAGGTTTTTGACTTGATAGTCTGATTGCACAGTGGACTGTAGAATTAAACTTTGTATGCAATTTATATGTATTATCTTGATTTAGAGTTTCATAGACACAGTTTTGTATGACCTACTTAGATTCTATCCAAAAGAAACAGCTACTATCTGAATTCAGATAAGATGGCAATTATTTGGTATTCTCCTCAGGGTGCTAAGCACTATTCAAACATAGGTTAGAGAGGGGAAAAAAGGATCCAATTTGTACCTGAAGTCTAATGTATTTGGATAAAATATTTTTATGAATATAAATGATATTGGTGTTTTACTTCTGTTATTATTAAAAATATCACTGCATGCCAAACTGATGTTTTCTGAACCAGGATGAACACAGAAATTTCTACTAGCTAGTTTAACAAATTTCATAGTTTGTGCATTCTATTTAGTGCAAGGTGAACAGAAAAAAAAATGAGTAATTAATTGGTTGATAATGTTGCAGGACACAACCTGGAATGGGAGTCCCACAATAAGATGACCCATAGTGAGACAGAATAAGACCTTTCACAAAGCCAGATATGAGAGTCTCAGGTAAGAAATTGCTTGTTCTGCCTCTATCGATACTATAACTTGCCTTTTCTAAAGGCAGAAGTTTGTGATGATGAAATAGAATCACAGCATCATAAAATCACAGAACCATAGAATGGTCTGGGTTGGAAGGGATCTTTAAACATCACCTAATTCCAACATCCCTGCCATGGGCAGGGATACATTTAACTGAACCAGATTGCTCAGAACTCCATCCAACATGGCCAGGAACAATTCCAGGGATGTGGCATCCACAGCTTCTCTGGGTAGCCTGTGCCTGTTCCTCAACTCACTCGCATTAAAGAATATCCTCCTTATGCCCAGTCTAAAGTTACCCTCTTTCAGTTTAAAATCATTGCCCCTTGTCCTGTCACTACGGTCCTTGTAAAAATTCTTTCATATAAGTCCCCTTCATATATTGAAATAAATTAATTCATTCTCTTGCTGTATTCTTTTTGTGATGACAGCAGAACACAGACAAGGTAGACATACATAAAAAATAAATGGATAAAGCATATTTGACTAAGGTTACATGAAGTGCATTATAAGTGAGGTCACTGAAAACAGAGAAACATCTTCTCAAAGATTCAGTGAAACCTGGTACATTCATATGTATCACAGAGGCAGTGCTGGACTAAGCATGAAACTGAATATAAAATGGATTTAAGTATTTGTGGAAAACTATCTTTTTCCCAGTAGGAGTTTTAGGGTGAGTGAATTCATGATCACATTTATTTCTAAAACACATAATAGTGCTTGGTCTAGAGCTCACTATTTACAGATTTATATTTTATTATTTGCTTACGGTATGTGTGAATACATATACCCCCACACACTCTAACACACACAAAAATGAGTCCCCAGGGAATCCCGACCGTAAGATTACTGCAGCTACTTTGACAAAAAGCATGAAACAGCTCTTAGTTATAAGAATCTGTGGGATTTTTGCTTCCACTTTTATGTTTTGTTCCAAAATTATTAAATCCTCTCCTAATTTGTTACTTTCTACTCTGGGCATCAGACTGAGTTCTACTTTGGGAACTTCTGAGAGGACAAAGTCCACAATCATTGCCAAACACCTGGAAACCCTCCGAGGGTACTTGTGGCTGTCAGGTAAGGATCAGGTTAGGGCAGCCAGAAGGCTGTGGACCAAGAAAGCTCCAGCATTTTCTAATGAACATGCTGCTACCCTTGATCTAGGGTGCCTGTAGCCTTATTGCAACTGATCCCTTATGAGGCAAGGCCAAGCCTTGTTTACTGGTGCCTGGAAAAGGACTATCCAAGAACCAGACCAAGAGTACAGCCAAGCTTGTGCAGCAGCTTCTGCAAGAGTATGCAAAGAAGGGGTCCTCAGCTTAATTTGTTCCATCAAATATAGTCTTAGGTAGGGTGGTGACACACTACAGAGTAATTTTCTCCAGGGCTGGAGTAGCTGCCCCTGTCAGAGCAGAGGCTTTGGTGCACATGGAGTTTTCAGTGGTGAATGCAGCTCTTCAAGTCATAGGCTGCAGTGCTTATTCTTGATGCTAGGAGACATGGCCTTTTTTCCTTGTCTTGGAGGAGCTGCACCATCAAGCCCAGGATTATGTTCTTAGTGAAAACAAGAGTACTGTTGGAGATAGCCCAGTAAGATGAGTGCTATCCTTAGTTTTTCCCAGATTAGAGCAATATTGTGGTAAATTCCACAAAAACACGAATGGATGAGTCAGACCTATATGCACAGGCCCTCATCCTTATAGAGAATTTTAGCCACTGTGATACCTACTCGAGGGACAACACATTAGGTCATAAGCAATCCTGGAAGTTCCTGAAGTGCATTGACAAAAACTTCCAGTCTCAGGTAACAGAGCAGCCAACGAGGAGAGATGCTGTGCTGGACCTCATACCAGCAAAGAGGGACTCTGTTGGGATGTGAAGGTCAAAGGCAACCTTGGCTGCAGTAACGAGTAATGAGTTCCAGATTTTGAGAGGAGGGAGAGGGCAAAAAACAAGTCCCAAGATCCTGTCCTTGAGATGAACAGACTTTTGTCTCTTTGTGAATCTGCTTCAAAGAGTCTCATGGTAAAACCAGAGGGAAGAACGGCCCAAGAAAGCTAGTTAATATTCAGGAATTGCCTCCTCCAAGTTCAGTGAATGGGGCAGGGGAATTGGTGACATAGGAAATGGAAAAATGTTGAAATACTAAGTGTCTTCTTCTGTCTCAGGCCCCAGACACTAGGAGGAAAGTCTGGAGGAAGGAAGTGGAAGATGGTAAGGTCACAGGTTCATGGATCCTGACAGTGTGTACTCACAAATCCTGGGGGAGCTGACTGATGTCATTGCAAACTCATAATCTTTGAACAATCAGGACAACTGGAAGAACTGTCTGTGGAGTGGAGAAAAGCAATGGTGACTCCTGTCTTACAGAAGAACAAGAAGGAGGATCCAGGGAACTACAGGTTTGTCAGCTGCTCCTTGATCTGTGGGGCTGTGATGCACCATTTATTCCAGTCACATGAAAGAGATGATCAGGGGTAGCCACGCTTGACAACCTGATCCCCTTCTTTGATGAGATGACAGGATTGGTAGATGAGGGGCAAGGAGTGGATATTCCCCATATAGACCTCTCTAAGGCCTTTGACACTGTTTCCCATAAGATCCTCACAGACAAGCTGATCAAGTATGGGCGCAGGCTGGAGGAGGAGACAGTGAGGTGAATTGAAAACTGGGTGAATGGCTAGGCCCAGAGGTTTGTGACCAGTTGAAGGTCAGCAACTTGTGGCATATTTCAGGGACCAGTCCTGGGTCCAATCCTGCTCAACATCCTCATTACTGCTCTGGAAGATGGGACTGCATGTAGGCTCTGAAGATGTGAAACTGGGAGGAGTGGCTGATATGCCAGAGGGTCCTGCTGCCCTCTGGCAGATGCGCCTTCACAGGCTGGAGAAATGAGCTGGCAGGAACCTCAATAGTTCAGCAGTGGGAAATGCGAAGTCCTGCACTCCAGGAGAAACAACCCCATGTACCAGTACGTGCTAAGGGCATCCCAACAGGAAAGATGCTTTCAGAAAAGGACTCCCCCAGCTTGAACATGAGCCAGGAATGTGCCATTGGAACAACAAAGGCTAATAGTATCCTGGCCTGCATTAGAAGGAGTGCTGCCAGCAGGTCAAAGCAGATGTTCCTCTCTCCTTAGCACTTTTGAAGACACATCTGGAGTCATGTGCCTGATTCTGGGCTCCCCAGTACAAAAGAGGGATGCACATACTGGATAGTGTCCAGCAAAGGGCCACTAAAATGATGAAGGCGCTGGATCACCTCATATATGAGGAAAGGCTAAGGGAGCTGGGGCTGTCCAGCCTGAAGTAGAGAAGGCTCAGAGATAACATTGTTGATATATATATGTGTGTGTGCGTCTGTGTGTGTGTGTATATATATATATATATAAGCACAAAAAGGGAGGGTGAAAGGAAGACATAGACTGTTTTCAGGTGTCAGGTTAAAATATCAGAGGCAACGTGCACAAACTCAAACATGTGAGGTTCCTTCTGAACACCAGGAAATACCTATTTTATTTTTTTTTAACTGTGTGGATAATTGAACACTAGCACAGTTTGCCCAGAGAGGCTGTGGAGTCTCAAACCTTGGAGACATTAAAAGCCATCTGGACATAGCCCTGGGCGACTGGCTCTATGTGGCCCTGCCTGAGCAGGGGGCTTGGACCTGAGAATCCCCAGAGGCCCTGCCCAACCTCAGTCATTTTGTGATTCTATGCTTTTTTACTTTTTTTTTTTTTTTTTCAATCTTTGAGGGCAGGGAGGGGCAGAGAAGAAAAACAAAGTATGTTAAGGATTTGGTCATTCAGTAATAATATTCACTTTGGAACTTACAGAGCATGCTTACAGCCTGATTCAACAAAAGCACAGTTGAGTCTTCTGTAATAAAAACTAAACAGTATTTTTCCCTCACCTTGAGTCTGCAAAGAAAGGGACAGAGCCAAATACAGAGCACTGCATAAGCAGTCACGTGTGAATACAGACAGGTGTGCAGGATCAGGCTCAATAGGCAGTGCAAATATAAACTAGCTTATATGAACATGTAGGGCTAAATGAAACTTGAAGGCAGCAGTACTCTACGTTATACTGACATAGTATCTCTAAGGTGGTGCCAGTAACTCCCCTTGCCCTTGGACTGAATCCTTTGGCCCATAAATGCAAGACACCATACTTGTACTTGTCTGTGTGCCACATGTCATGGCAAGAAACTGTAGGGTACAGTTCCTACACCTGTTTTATCCTGTAGACTTTATGTAGCAGTTCTTTAAGGATTGTTTTGTTTTGTTCTGAATACCTTCAACATGTCACCCATATCAACGATGGAAACAGCTATGTGAGGTAGGTGTTGCTTTTGCACAACATTGTTAATAATTTCCTGTGCTGTACTTTACCACTGAATTGAACCTGTGGATAGAGAAGGAACATTACACTATGAAGTGACTTACCCTCCTTCTTCAGAGTATTTGTGACCAAAGGCAAGGATGTCAGATGCTCGGCCACTGCCATCGCATATCACAACGGGAACAGGAGGAGTGTCTCGCAGGTACTCCAGAACAATGGAGATGACATTGGGACCTCCTTCCACAATAAGGGCCACCACTGGAACCCCTTGGCCAATTCCTGGAGCAAGAGAAAGAAACAAACCAAACCAAACCAAACGAAAACAACACAAAGCAAACCAGCCAACCAACCAAATTAAAAACCACACACACACAACAAAGAAATAAATAAATAAGAAAACACAACGAAAAAGAAACAAAAAAAACGCAAAGCCAGTAAGGCAAACAAAACATAACAGAAGACAGAAGAAAAAAAAATCAGACTGAAATAACTGCATTATGACTGTACAGTGTTGTGTTAGAGAAAGCGTATTCAGAAAATCAGATATTTTAAGGACAGATGGGACCAGGGTAGTCATCTCATCAGTTCCACTGCATAAACCAGTATTTTCTAGAATTATCTTCTGTTTTAAATACAATAGGTATGTTTCAACAGACCATGATTTTTTTCTTTTAAAGATCAAATCTTGTTTTGAAATCATAAAGTAGCTACTGCATTTCTTCTTAACATGTTCATAATCAAGATTGTAATCTTGCCTGTAGTCTAGGGTTTGCATGATGTCAGTTTCCCATCTTTGGGTCTTCAGTAGTTTTGCTTGCTGTTTCGAAACCACCTCAATGATATTCTTCCTGCCATGTTGGATCCACTTTGAGGTTGTAACTGTGTAGCCCTTTAACCTTCTCTTTAATAAACTAAACACATTCTGTTACAAGTCAGTACTATACTTGTTTTACAATTCTAGTCAGTTTCATGGTTTTTCTCTGAATTCTCTCCAATTTTGCAGCATACTCATTGATTTGCAGACCCCTCCTGGGAACATTGCTCCAAAGAGAGCTGAACTAGTGCTTAACCAAAGCAGAGCAATCTTCATTTTATGCACTTTTGGTGTAATTTCATGGGAACCCTCTGCAAATTTGCAGCACAGACTGCCAGGAAAGTTGTGTGGATTTAGAGAAAGGCAATCTGACACTAGGCTGGTGTTAACATAGCTGAAAAAGCTTTCATGGTATTAACTTCTTGACCAGTTGAGACTGGGGACATTAAAAAGGAATCAGGCAGTAGAAGGAGTTGAACATTTTCTGTTAGAATTTTTTTCCTAACAGAAAATTTTTTTCTTTTTAAAATAGCTTTTTCTAAGAAAACCTATATGCATTCTGCACAAAATTCTGACATTTCACTGGAAAACAAAAATAAAAAGGGTGTCCTACACTGTTATAAGCTGGTTTGGAAAAAGTTGCAGAAAACCAACAGTAACAACTGTTAATATGTCTGTTCAAGTTTTCATTTAGAGAGAATTCAATTCTCAAAAGCAAAGGTAAGCCTGTGAGTCTGGAACACTAAATCTGGTTAGACCCTCTAGAAATACTCATAGATGAAATAATTTTCTGTAATTTTAAGGGCTTGAATTACTGTCAAAAATGAGATAAACTATTCTTTAAGAAAGAAAGAAATAAACCTAGTTTGTATATGTAACACAAAAATATTCTAAACATTTCCTGAACCATTTTGCAAGCAAACATGTTTCCTGAAGTGATTCTAAGCACGCCTTGTTATGCCTGTATCTAGTGTTAGTTTGTGGCTTTTCTGTCATATAACTTAAGTAAAATGTGTGGTGTTTATTTATGTTAAGAAAACTACAGGTAGGATTACAAAACGTAGGCTAATGAAAGAGTGTAAGAAGGGTGGAATATAACAATGTGATTAACAGAACTATTTGCACAGAGCTTAAGGGTTAATTTTTTCTAATAATATTAAGGACTTCCCTGAATTGCTGCTCTACCCAATCTAGACACCTGCTAATAAGATAATATTAAGAAGTATTCTTAGTAATGTCTGGATGGGTCTGGATGACACTGAGGATGAATAGAAAATGAGAAAGTTCACAATTTGAGATGCAAAGTCATTTACTTGGTGTTTAATAAATCCTTCTGTAAACTGAGAACTCATTAGGAGGAAATACTAGAAAAGCTGATGACAAGAGAACTGTATTTGTTATAGGAAGACCACTAGGAAAAGTTATGATCCTGGAATACACACAAAAAAATATTTTCAGTAGGAAACAGGGGCAATCCAGTGCCATTGCGCAAGCCACTCAGGAGATTCCATCTCATGCTACCTGTACCTATGCTCAGGCTTGTTCAGAAAGACCAAACTGGAATGAATGGAGGAAAAAGCCAAGAGGAGTGTATGGGGAATCAAAACTTCACCTTATGATACAAGATTCAACAGGTTTGGTTCATGTTCCTTTGCAAATTAGAGGGGAAAAGACACCATGACTGAATACCTCCATGACATACAGCACATTAGAAGTTAACAGTTTGAGACGGAGTTCAGTTGGTTATCAGAGGAGTGAAGTATTTACAGCCTTCTTGTAAGACTGAAAGGGAAAACTCTTTGTATTGAAATGATGCTCTGATGCTCACTAATCATAATAGTTGCCTTATGTATCTCAAGGTGTTCCTGAAGCAGGTTCTGTTGGAAGTCTGTTCATTCCCAGTGTATTCTACTTGATATTGATCAGCTAAATAATTCTAATAATATAAATAACTGTGGTTAGTCTAAGGAGCTGTACTATTTTTGCCTTTTTCAGCCATTTGAAACCATATCTAAAATTCCTCTTGCAACCTTTGATTTTACTTTTAAATTTTTTTTAACTTTTTTTTTTCTTTTGTTAAATTTAACCTGGTGAAGTCACAAGAGTTGCCTGGCATACAAAAGTTCTCTGCAAGTGTTCCAGTTGTGTTTCACTGTGGTTAATCAGATGGCAGTTTTTCTGTTGTCTGGTTCTTTAGAAACACATTCAGCATGAAAACAAACCTCTAATTCGAGGTTAGTAAAATAGAAGAGCTTTTCTCCAATTTAGACTTCAATGAAACTTTGTAGCTTTAAGTTAAAAAAACCTCCAAACTCATGTTAACCTTGGTTTATCATAGATATTAAGTTTCTGATTGAAGTGCAACTCTTTTATCATTCTGGTACATTTCTTTGTGAAACAGAAAAGATTTAAACACAAACTTGATTTCTATATCTCATTTTCGTTTGGGAAATTCTCTCTGATTTTCAGCAAATAGATGATTTTTTATTCTAATTTTCATTTTTCACCATAAATAATTTTGGTTTGGAAAAAACTATTGTTTCTTTGGTTTGGAGGGCAAATTATTCCAGTTAATTTCTGGAATTAGAAATAATATTTAAAATCAGTTAATGATACTTTGTTGATACTTCTTCAAAGTATAACCATTTCTGTCTTTTGGGAAAGTCCTCCAGACTACAGCTGTCTGAATCCTAATGTTACGAACTTTCACAGATTTATGATAATTAATTTCTGAGCAGTGATGGTATCCACAGCAAGAAAGAAAGTCAATAGACACGGTGAAAAAACAGAAAGTCATGCCTGATTGAGTACCTCAGAATTTCAAAATATGGGTAAATGGGAATTACCACAACCTCAGCTTTCTATGATGCTCCCAATCATATTTAAACTAGTTATGACATTACATTCATTTCAGAATAAAAATTTAGCTACTTATACCAAGATGTCTGCAGGTCAATAACTCAGCCAAAATGCAAAGCAGATTTGAATTACACTCTCAGATGTCTTGATACTAAAAATTCCTGGATACTTCCCTGCTGCTAAATATTAGGAATTTGGAAATGAATGCAGAGGGTCTGCACAAAAATTTCAGTGTGTCCGAAGACGCTGACCAACTATAATAACACTGCATTTATAACTATGTTGAATATAGGAAATTGAAAACTGACTGTGCTGTGACTTAATGTAACACTGGGACAATTTGGAAAATGTTTGGATGTGATGCCAGAAAGACAGAAGCTCTGACTTTGAGAAAAAGCTGATGGACCTTTCTTTAACTCCTAATCAAATGTGTTTCCTACCAAATCTCTAAATAAAATAATCAAAAATTCTCTGTAAGGGTTCCATTTCAGCTTGTGCATGCACAGTAGACAATAGTCTGCAAGGAAGGGGCTGGCAGTGCCTGATAGATCCACAGGGAGCCTTTGGTTTCAGACATTCATTTGGAAAGATAATGTCAGGCTATGAGGTGAGGTACTAAATGTGAAGGTAATACATTCCTTACAATGTCAAGGGCATCATCACAAAAAGAGTTTCTAGCTCGAGTTGAGATTGTCAGAAAGGAGGCAGTCCCAAATAAAACCTTGCTGATACAAAACTGGACTACAGTACTGGAGCTGCTGTCTCCTAGCACGCATCCAGAAGGTGGGAACTTTATGCCAAGCACTAAAATGGACACTCCAGTAGATCAAGAAGATCAAAATCTTTTCCCTTCATGTGTTTTTGTGGAATTTACCACAAAATTAGTCTGGGCAAAACTAAGGATAGGAATCATATCGTTCAGCTATCTTCAACAACATTGTTGTTTTCACTAAGTACTGTAAAAGTATACAACCTCAAAAATTGTGTGTTTCACTTTTTATTAACTGGAAAGAGAGTAGCATTAATGCACTCCACTGAAATACTGCCCAGTCTGAGACTGCAGAGAACCTTTTTTGGTACAGGGCAATGCATTATCATCAGGAAACACTTTATCACTTGGTGCTGTCTTCCCAACATAGAAGAAAGTGCAATTCATTTTCACATGTATGGGTATTTTTTTCTGTTTCCTAGAAGGCACTAAATGACATGTTAATCATCTTTTTTTTTTTTAAATATCCTTTGTAGAGAAACCTTTTATGTTCAGGTGAATTATTTTTAAATATCTGAAAAATTATGGACATCTGATAGTTACATCGAGGATCTATTTTTAAATTTACTTAGTTTACTGTTTTTTCCAGCATTTCTAGGATGAGCTTTGGTTTCAAAAAAATCTTTTTTCCTTTTCTGTTTGGAAGATGGAGGAAACTTCTTGTCTAGCAGTGTATCTGTAGACTTGAAAATGGCTGTGAATGCTGAATATTGTGTTATCACTGTGATGTTTATAACTTTGTTAACTATACTTATATTTCAAGATGATAAATATCTGATTGCAAAATCAAAGGTCTTCCAACTTAAGAGTGGTCTCTGCATTTTTATTCTGTGTTATTAAAAATAGTTTTTAGGCAGAGAGGAGACGCTTTTCCCCCCCAGATTTTCAAAAGAAATATTCGGTTTGTATTCAATACCGGGTATGTGTGAAACATCTCGTACTAACTGGCATATTACTATTTATTAAGCTCTGCAATTCACATACTGAATTCTTAGTATTTCTGCTGGAAATGCAAAAATATAGCTAGCCTCTCTTGGCTTCATTAATAGAATACAGAAAAAAGTTATTATTTTCACTCAATATAATGATTCATGCAAAAAGAAGAAAGAGTACCAAAGACCTGAGGCTCATCACTATCCTAATTTCTAAAACAATAACTTGTATTTTGAGTATTTCAGTAAGTATGGATTTTTGCAGAGTAGATTAGACTGCTTAGTGTTTCACAGTTTCAGGTACTGTGGATACTGCTGGTAAAATTAGACTGCAATATTGTGAGAAAGATTTATGTAGTCAACTTAAAGCTTCATTACTGTGTTATTGCCTTTGTGGTCAGCATCAGAGCCAGTGAGACTTTCCAACAATTGTGATTCCAGGAAAGTATGTACACATCAGAACATTTTTCCCAGAGTGCAGCAAATAGCACTTGTAGGCCTTCATGTTAATATACAAAAAAAACCCATCATTTTCCCCTTGACACTGCTGTAATGCATAAATATGTAAATTAAAATAATAAACTAGAAGAAATGAATAAATTTGGAAATGGAAGGAAGAAAAGCTGTATAATGTCTGTGTTGTGTGAAAAGGCACTGAAAAATGTCTACCATGCTTTGTGGAAGCCCTACTTTGTTTTCCCAGTTCTTGGAAAAACATGAATATTTTATACTCTGAGTATATTTATAAATAATGTATAACCATCTTATAAATTATTACTAATTCTTTTAGTGAAGAGCTAAGCATGAGTTACCCACGATATTATAGACCAACAAGTGAATAAAATGCCTCATTTACTACAAAGTGCATTTACTACTCATGTTTTTAAGTATGCTTATAAGAGTAACTGGGACATGTCTTTATGTTGTATACTATCTGTAAGTTCAGCCCTGAGTTCAGTCAAATAAAACAGAGGCTCTAGTTGACTGCCCCTGACAGAAATGTCTCTAATTTCAGTATCTTAACACTGGGTGGTGGTAGGCACATCTGAGCTGATTTCCTGCTGGCCACCTTTACTCCTTTATTGGGTCAGACACGTTGGTGTGAGTTGGCCAATGTTCGTTTCCTTTTTCTACCTGGATATTTTGACTGGAGAGTTTGGTAATTATTTCGATTTGTTTGGGATGTAGGGGCCTGTGTCTGTCCTACTGGAGGAGTTACTGCACAGCAGCTAGCACAGGAGTGGGAACAGCTGGGAACCTGTGTCACACCTCACGCACACCGTGCGGCTGTACAGCAAGATCTCCAGAGGCTGGATGCAAGGGAGGAACGTTGGGCTTAAGGTACACATAAGATAGAATCACCGTGTATGTCCTGAGAGAGCTCAAACTGTCCCAGAGGAGGGGCAGAGTAAGCCTGCACAAACCTTCACAAAGAAAACAAAAACAAAACATGACAGCTCAACGTCTTTTCCTAAGGAGGCACACACTGCTCATCTGTGCAACGTAGAAACAGGATTCTCAGCCTTCCTGGAAAACCTGAGCCTACTCTAGGCATGTACAGGGATGTATGAGGCATCACTGAGCTGGAAGGGCTCGTCAGGTCTTCAGGAAAGCAGGTATATTTGCAGGATCATGGAGCGTCCACAGTTTTGCACAGGTCTACCCTCCAGGTCCACAGATTAAATCTCCCTGGACGCAGATGTACTGTGGATGGTGGGGTACATAAATTAGCAGGTTTCTCCTTGGTCATCATATCCCAGGTTTGCATGTGCCTATCTCAAATAATGATTCAATGGACTCTTAGCAGTAGAAAATTCCTATGACAGGCTTTAGATTTGTTTCAGACCTTTACCTTCTGTACATCCTGCAAAAGATCTACCACTTGTGGGCAAGAGCTACCTTTCTAACTGCAAAATTCTCCTAGGATAAGGGCTTCTGTTAGTGGTAAACTCAATGCTTTCTTACTGACTGACAAATAAACAAATCCAAAAATATGAATCAACAGATATATCCATGTTAGAGTTCCTACAAGCGTTTGCCAGTGCACAGTGCCCAGAAAGGCACGTAGATCGACTATTTTGCACAAATGCTCCATGGTGTAAAAAAACCTTAATTGCATCAAACAGATGACACATTCTCAGATACAGACTAATGAGGTTATACTTCAGGACTTTTTAATGAAAGGATTGTTTATCTGAGGTATTTAGTAGAAAATCTCATTTAATCGTCAGTGGAAGACTGATAAAAGTGTTGTGAAGTTCAATAAAAATACTGATGCAGTTACAAGAACTTTGACAGCTTTAAACTACATTTTGATCAAATCTGATCTTAGTTTTAACCTAAATATATATGATGAACTACGATTTTTGAGGGGATATTGACTAATAAGCCTTATTCATTTGTATTTGAAATAACATTTCCTTACAATTTCTTTGAGAGGCTTAAGGCATCTTGAAACTCAAATTAGACCTTAGGGGTTCTGGTAAGTTAAAGAAAAATAAAGAAAGTCCTTAGCTCAAGAAGTCTTAAAAGTCCAATTTCTAAGCTATTGCTGTGCTTTATGGGACAAGCAGAGTATGCAGCAGTGTGATGTATTAACAATGGCTGAAAGGAACACACCACATAAAATCTGTGGCTTTTAGAAACATTTCAGTCCAAGTGTTTACATAGTACTTGCATATCCTAGTGCAAGCTACCTACACTGAATGGATAAACAATTAAACATGACCTGGAATTTTAATATGCAGAAGTCCTAGTGTAAGCCTAAAAGACTGAGGAAAACAATATTTAATTTCTCAAATAATATTTGCCTTACAGTAATACAAAGTCAACAAATACTGCACTTTTGTTGTTAATACAGCGTGTCTAACCACAGGGTAAGTGATGTTTAAAGAGATTTAAAATGGTATTGGATTTACAATAGTCGTTAAAAGGTTTGACCACACAAATGTGTCTGCTTCACCTCTGGATATCTATGTGGTACTCCATATGGTCCCAACTGGCTTAAAAGGCTAAGTGATAACAGAGAACATCCTAAAATAATCCAGATCCTTCCTATTAGGTTACACTGAAATAACATTACAACTTGGCTTTTTCTAGGCAGTTGTTTTCAGCATTCTAGCCTTTTTGGAAACACCTCCTGATGTGTATGAAACCTTTTTGGTTAAAATATCAGTAGCAAATAGCGAAGAGATAAGATCACCTGCACATACAATATATCTGCATACTCCAGCTCTGCAAATCACAGCTGCAATATGTTTACCACTTAGAACAACTACATTATTAACTATTAAGTGACATAACCGGAAAAAAGGAAATGTATCTTGCCTTCACAGGGTGACTGAAAAGAATGCTGAGTCTTATTACCCAGAATATCTCCCAGATGTCACAACTAGTTCAAACTTAGTTTCACATAGCTGCACTTTTTACAGTCAGCTAGTCAGCTCTCCCTTTTTCTCACCCCTTGTCTCCAGCATCTTTGCTAGGGCAGAACCTCTTATTCCAGATATGACAAAGATAAGATGGATATTTATTTTAATCCTTCAACAACTGTTCAATAAGAAAAGCAGAGAAACTTACAGATTAAAAAAGAAAACAAAAACAAAACAAAACAAAACAAGACAAGGGAAAAAAAAGTGAAACTCATTCTTTTTTTTCTGAACACCTTTAATAGTTTTTTATATTCAGAAATTAAGGGGAACTTCCATTTGTTTGGAGACTTATTACATGCCCTATGTCTAGAGAAATCAAACTGATCTGGTAAACCAATACAAAAAAAGTCCAAGAATATTTGCTGTGTTCCTGAAATTCACAGAATTATAGAGTTATGTGTGATGGAATGACACACAACCACTACTAATAAAGGAATGCTTGCAACCATTTTACTTATATTTTCTTTTCAATTTATTTTTTGATCTTCTGCTATGGGGTTTTTGAATATCATTTGATATAATTTCCTTCTTATTTTATTGCTTCCCAAATTGAAAGTCACTAGAATGAATTTTATTTGTTCATCTTTGTTTTTTCCTTCTGTTTGCATTCATTCTCCTTGTTTCCCTTGTTATGCTCACTTCCATTCTTCATTCTTGTCTTCAGAATTTCCCTTTTGGCAGCTCTCCTTCTGCTTAACCCATAATCTTCCTTTCTCTCCTCTATTTTTAATTCTCCTCTTTGCTAAGAGTATGATCATATTACAGTTGTCCCAGTCTGTTCTCATTTCTCCTCTGCCCTACCTTGATACTTTCACTTTTATTTGCTCGGTGCTCCTTCCTCACCTCTCTAAATCTACCTACTGATTAATCTGACATCCTACCAGACCTGACATTGACAGAAAAATCTGTGGACCTGACACCTGAAACCATATCTTCATTTAATACTCGACTGATCCAAAAACATTCTCAAGGAGAAATCAAGGATGATAACAAGAAAAGATTTGTGGTACCTTCTTTTGATTTTCGTACTTGTCTTTGCAAAAGGACAAAGTTCAGAGAGTTCTCAGAAGAAACACGACTTGGAAAGAGCCTATGAAAAACCCTGGGATTTGTGAGCCTCACAAGCATCCAAGTAATCACCCACCTGGTTACTTTCTATACATTGGCAATACATAATTCAAAGCTGGCACTTCAAGTTCAAAGATAACACACACACACGCACTTTTATGGATTTCAGTCAAAACCTACCATGTCTGTCCTTGCAGTCTACTGCTTATTAGGCCAGTACCAGAGGACCTAACCAGTTTCACCCTTCCTGGAGCTCATCACCTGCAGGCAATGGCTTAAGACACACAGGAGCAACTAGTTTCAGAAACTCTCACATTCTGTCTGATCTTCCCTGGTGTTTTCCCTGGCTCCCTTTGGATGTGAGCACTACCACATATTGTACGCAGCACTTTAGAAAGTTATGACATTGTAACATAACAAAATTCTACATTACCTCATATTACATATTGAGGTCTTTTTCCTTGTCATATTTTGCTTATTTTTCAACATATTTGACACTATATAATCCCAGAAAATTATCCCTTATTCTCATCTGTTTTAGAAAACTACAGCAGGTGAGATACAGAAAAGCAAAAATTTGGCTACAATGGATTCATCCTAAAATAATGTTTCTTAGTTCTGCAGCTTTGTGAATTCAATAAATCTAAAATGTCCAAAAATTAGGGAGCTGAAATGACCTGTACTCTTCTTCTTCTGTATAAATCATATGAAAACACATATGTTTGAAACAAACTCCTCTGTTTAAAGTCAAGTCCGTGAAAGGAATTTATAGATCCACTTGCATGGGTCTATTGTGTGCTTCAAGAATGATTTTTAACCTTGTGTTTTCTCTGCCCATTCTGAGATATGTTTTTCTCCAGTGACTGATAAAAAACACCATGATGCTTTTGATGAAAAAACCCCAAGATTCCAATCTCTAGCTGAGAATAAGAAATCTGAAATAAGTTAAACTTAAAACAGTCCTAGGTTTTACTGAAATTTCACAGTAGTCAAATTTTTAGTCTTGCAGCATACTTCCTCTCCTAGAAAGTAGCCTGTATACACCTAGATCTTCCCAGCTATTTAATTATGAAAATGCATCTAGGACTGCATCTAGGACAGAAGATGAAGGAAAAATCTGAATCAAATGAGAATTCCAACGCATTTGATGATGATGTAATGGTCAGAGAAGATGCCAGTGATGACAGTTGAACGTCCCTTTGCCTTCCCAGCCCCCTTCATATATTCTCAGGCATAGGATGACAAAGGGAAGTCCACGGGTCACATGAACAGATATAGTTGACATATTATCCTGTCTAAACTGCCTTCTTTGTCTAATCAAATCACCCAACTTTATCCATCAGTTCCTTACTCAGAGGTAATTTTTTCTCACACGCCTACCAAAACTCAGCTACATTAACCAGCTCTATGAAGAAGAAAGACTAAATACAAGGACACAGGTTCCAATGCCTATGGTCTGTCTTTCAAACAGCATGTAGTGGAGGTAGAGCAAACCCTCAGCACCAAACAGTATGTTTAAAATTAGAATAATTGCAGCATGACAATGAACAGTAAAATTCTGCATTAAGTCCTATGTGGTCTGGGAGACAATTCTTCCAGAAATGTACTGCTCAAAAGAAGAGAAACAGTTTTGTAAGGTGGATCTACACAACATAAGGATTTGGTGTGGTCATCTTTCTAATAAATATCAAGATGCTTCAGTGTGTAGGAACTGACCTAGCAGTGTAAAGTGGTTCTTATAAGCTTCAGAAAGGCTAAAGAGTGTATTGGTTAAAAGTTTGTAAAAGGTACGAAATAAAGCAAACAATTTCAAACTTTCTGATTTTTTTGAAGGAGTCTATTTCCCAGTAAATATACACTGCCACTACACCCTCTGGCTAAACATTCTGGTTTCAAATATGTTTTTGGTTACATACCCACATTTTTACATTATTTCTGGCTCTCCTAGAAATGGAATTGATAAAAATCCAAAAAAAGGGCTTTTTTTTTTCTTTGCTTTTTTTTCTTTTCCTGCATAACTGTTTCTGAAGAAGAAGGTGGTAGCTAATTTTATGAAAAGAAAAGAGTTTTCAATAGCAGAAAAAAGTCTTCCTTCCTCATCAGCACAGGCTGGACTCCTGCTGGCTAGGTGACATTATATATGCTTGTTATCCTTATTCCTCATGTTAGTGAAGTCCTTTTGCCTCATTTCATTCTTTTCACTTGCCTCTTTCCTTCTCTGAGGTTATGTCTCATACTATAAAATGTCAGAAATCTAACAAGCAAGGGAGCATCTTTTAAATCATTAGAGGAAACATTAGATCTTTTTACATTTTAATCTATGATGTTAGCTCCATTTTGAACATCACTGCCTCACTGACTGGACTCCATCTATTTCCAAAGCAAATTTTAAGAATGCAAAATCTCTGTCAGATAGTTACAGAGAACAGAAAAGTCTGGCAGTATTCTGACCAACGTTTTTATGTTTTCATGGATGAAGCCTTCAATATAAGTGAAATATCTGAATTTAAAAATAAAATGTCATTAGGATGTGATCAGTATGTTTTTAAGGCTATCTGTCAGGTATACAAAGATCACACAAAGCTTACTTATTCTGCTCTTCGAACAATTTCGTTACTGTTTCCTGACACATTCCTTCCTAACACATGCAGAACACAAATTTAATTCCTGACACATATGAGGTGTAAGACATGAAATGTAACATGAAAGACAGAAAATGGTTGTATGTTTCCCCAAATGGTTATGCATGCACAAGAACATGCTGTGAGTGCATGCTGTGCTATGCTATGTGTCATGTCCCGATTCTGATACTGCTGACAAAATTATACATGTCCTTTTAAACAAGAACTTACAACATCCTAATTAATTCACAACACCTTTAATTCAAATTAAAAAACTTTCATATAGGCTATGTGCAATGATCATTATATATATAAATTATTTCTGTCCTTGTCTTGCTGCTCTGCTCCAGTAAGAGTATTCATATGAAGGAAAGTAAGCATATGTGATGGAAGTGCTTGGCAACTATGCTGTAAGCTCTTTAAGGACTTGAAAATATTTCAGTCAGCAGTAACAATTCAGTTAATAGGAACAACTATATGACCTGAAAGGAAGGCCTTAGTGCAAACAGAAGAAATGAACTGCGTATTATAAAAATGAAAACATGAGTGTGGAGCCAAAAGGGAGAAGCTTTAGGTAGGATTTTTGAAGATTCTGCAAGTGCTGGTAAAGGCCCTTTTTATGTAATATGAAGTAATTCTAGACCACACTTGTTAATGAAAAAGCATTGTTCCGTCTAATCACAAAATGAGTGAAACCCACGGCATGTCAACCTACTGGAGTGACTTTGAAAATGATTAACAGTCCTCAGATCAAATGTATTAGCTGAGTTGCTACATTGCAATTACTCTAATCTAACCATCTGTGGAGTAGCAGGAATGAATATTTTATGTCTTGTAACTTCCAATGCACATTTTGTAGACAGATTTCTTTTATATTTCTTGTTCAAGGCACGACTGATGTGCCTATTGCATTACTCAGCAATATTCTTCAGAAATGGTAATGATGTACATCTTAGCAAATGACCAGGCCGTTCTACTACACTTTGGAAAAATAGTTTGTTAGTGCCTAGGAATGTTATAATTGGAGAATTTGCAATAGGTCATCTCCAGTAATTAGAAGCTTCATTTATTTGCTTTCTGTTTATAGATTACATCATCTGTTTGGCTAAACGAAGCTGCAGACAAACCTACTCAGCACTGAAAATACTCCTCTTTGAGAAGAGACCCAGATTGGGGACCTTCAGAAATCTGTTCCAGTCTATGTGTAACCTGTCATTCTACAAACACCTGTGAACTGTCTTGTGTTCAAGGCAATGAGACAGAGTTTAGTATTTTGAGCACTTACAGAAGCAGTGTATCAGAAATCGGTACACTGGCTATGTTGGATTACATCAGCCTGACACTCCATAGATGCCTTCCTGCCACAGAACGGTGTAAGCAGAGCATCAGAGGTGGAAACACAATTACCCTCCACTTTCTGCATCTCTAAAAAATCACACCTTTTGAGCTGGGACATTTTATCATGTTAAAAATCTCTATACCATTGTCCTGAGCATCTTCTGCTCCTTAATGCAATATTTTTTGAATAGGATGGACTCCAAATTTCAATGTAAAAACTTTTACGTGAACTATTGAATTAACTATGTAATGTTATACAAATAACTCTATGGCAGAGATAGTTACAAAGATATATTTTCTTCCTTCCAGTGTGTATCTTCAAGTGATCTCTGTGCCCTGAAAATTCTTCAAGAAGTCCAGGACCCAAATGTTTGTGTGAATTCGAAAGCAGAAACATTTCTGATCAGATCACTTCGAATATTTCCTTTTGATCTTGAAACACTTTCAGAAAAGTTCTTCTTACTTTCAGAATTTCATACTACAAAATGATGGACTTTGAAACTCCAGGTCTTTGAGACAACTTGTGGCTCACTTCAAGAGATGGTTGCTGGGCTGTGTTGAAATAGTCTTCCTTTGTGAAAGTAAGAAAAACTTTTGCTGAGCACTAGTGCATCAAATTGACCTCTAGGTAATTGCACAACTGAGTGACTCTGGGCTGAACCTGCAGGCTCAGGGCCACAAATGTCACCCTCTGCTTGTCTGAAAAGCATTTCTTGATTCCTGAATATTTGCTGAGGACAAAATAAGAGCAATGCAAGTGGTAAAACCTAAAAACGAGGTGGAAAACTGAATATTCAATAAAATCTTTTCCCTAGTGTTCATAAGGCACATAATTGGAGATTATTCTTATTCTTCTAATTCTTATTCTTCTTATTCCTATTATTATTCTTATTTAATAGTACACTTATTCAGGAAATTAGATACTGCTGAATGACTGATAATGATGGCGTATTAGGAAAAACCAGCTGAGACTTTTAGAATTATCTGACATATTTAATGACCCAATTTAGTCTTAAATTTTATAAAAGGGACTGTCATGGTCCTAGTCTATTTGAAGGAAAGCCATTTTCTGTGTCTTTAATATCTGAGAACAAGTTTAAAGCTTCCCTTTGTGAGCGGTATGTGACCCCAAATATCCAGAAGAGCTATCACTGCACTGGAGAAAGACATAGTTAAAGCAAAGGAAAATAAATAAGAAGAAATGACAAGCCTAGCATGTAAAACTCAGGCAGGCTTAAAAATAAGAATAAAATATACTTTCAGCACTATTGGCCAGGGACAGGCTGTGACATGAAAAGTTATGAATTGTTTACTAGTTCCTAAATCTGTTCTCTTTTCTACAGCAGACTCTTTTTTTAATGATTAACTAAAAATTGCACCTTTTCCTGACTCTTCGGCAAAGAAAATTGTGATGCTGTCAGTGTTTTCCCCCATTCCACATGTCTCCAACTGGAATACAGTAAGTAAAGACATACATGCATGGCTGCACAGACTCCCATTTGGATAAAAATCCCTTGGCAGCAATGCTCTGTCATGCACAGGATGGAGGATCTACACTGCTCTGCTATAAATAAGGGTAAAGGAAAGCATCAGAAAGTGGCCATCTGTTTAGCTGACCCAGCAAGGCAGGTGGTCTTTCTCATCCATATGGTTAACTTCCTATTAACTAGAGGGTGGGCAGGACTCAGTCACCCTCTTTTAAAGCAAAGAAAAACAAAACATGGCAGAAACATTCTGGATGTCACTAAACCAAGATGTACAAATCTTATCAGCAGCCTTCTTTTTCAACAATTTTTTCACATTTCTATTTTGAGGAAGTGCTGTGAGATCCAAGTATCTTTATAAGAGAGAGAGGGAGGGAGTGGTTAAATGGTAGAGTCTCTGTCACAGAAGAAAGTGAAAAGGAGGATGCCTACTCTTGTGTGGAGTACTACAGAAAGAAACCAGAAAAGAGAAATCCTCCATTTTTCATGATGCTTGAAGAAGTCAGGCAAGTATTTGACTTGAACCACCAAAGCCTGGAGTTCAATCCATCAGTCACTTTTCAAAAGATAAGCCCCTTTGAGAAATGTGAATTAAGTTAAATGTCTCTAAAGAGATGTATTTTTTAAGATAAGATTTTGCAATCAAAATGTTGTGCTGTAAACTGTAAAAGCTCGCATTTTTCTTATAAATGCCTCCAAAATAATTGCTACTTATGCCAAAATTTTATGGAGTTTCATGACACACCATTTTTGTTGCTGGTCAAGTTAGGATTAGGTTATACTGTCTTCATCTGCCACAGAAGCTCCTAGGCAGGCACCCACTACTTATGATGCACACATGCCTATCTACATAGTGCTCTCTGAGAACAAGCAATATAACTGATATCCTAAAAACAATAAGCCTGTAGTGCGTGTAGTTCATGCAGTGGTATTGAAGGCTGTAAGTGGCACGTCATTTTAATTTAGGCAAAGATTATACTCATCATACAGAAAACTCCGTCAAGCATGAAGAACGTACTAGTTTCTGTTCACCCCATTGGTCCTGCCTGTAATTCCTTGTCATCTGATGTCTGAGAGCTAAATGCTTTTCCTAGTCTCATTCCAGTTTCACATGCCTATGTCACAAAAAATTTCACCATTCCTCAAAATTGCATGTTTAAAGAGAGCTGTTAGCAGAAAGGCTGTGCATATGATCACTTCTGAAAAACTAGATCTGCTTTCATTCCTAAAGAAATCTTATGGAGGTACAACACTGATATTTGTTTGTGAAAAAAAAAGAATTGAAATTAAGTCCTCATCTCAAAGGATGTGTACACTACAGAAATAATAATATTGAGATATCATATTTTATTTTATCCAAGTAGAAATGCTTACTTAGGTGACTATTTTTTATTTTAGGTAGGAAAGTGATACATGAATGAAAAAAATATAACTTAGAGAGAAAAACTGGGGCTTCAGTCTGATGATGATGTGATATCATCAGGATTGCAAAAGATGAAGTGAAAGGACCACCTAACCTCATACTCAGCTTCTGGCTTTGGCTAATGACAGCTGCCTAGGAGAAACTAATAAACACAGTGCAAAGGTATAGTAGCACTTCTATGGAATGCTCCCACTGCCTATAAATATCAGTGGCTCTTCAACCTGCAAAACATTTATAATAAAAAATTTGCCCTTACTTTCTGTCATCCTTTTCTTTAACTGTACTCATTTCACCTTATTCTTTACGGAATGAAGGAGAACCTAACTGTACACACTCCTAACGAAGAGAGGCTACCAAAGACCTAAGTGGAATCTGAACCTTAACAAATACTGCTTGAAACTTAGCAGAAAAAAATCTAGCTACTTGTGCTCTGCCTCTACCCACTGCACTCTAAAATAAAATTTTATTATCTTTGTTCATCATTATTTGCTTTTCTTAGCTCATGCTCACCACAGGCACCACAGCAGAACCCAAATATGCAGAATTATTGCTTCTTTGTACTGAGTGGTTTTTATATAATTGCCATTTTAAACAAGAAATACAAGCACCATGTTACTCACTTGTATTTATCTTCTGAAGTGAAATGTGCTTTTCCAGGTGTCTACGAAGCTTTACCTCTGCTCCATATTTACCAGTAGTACCATTGTCAGCCAAAATGAAATGAGAATGCATGCTGTTGAGCACTGTCAACTTGCTCATGGGATTGGACATCGTCTGGTATGGTCGGACCACCTGCATTTTAGAGACAGATGAAAAAGAATGTATATTAAGGAGAAAAGGGCCTCTGAACTAAATCAATTACAAGGCACGAGCTGACAAGATGAAACAAAAGAAAAAATCAAAACTAAAGTACTGCACTTAAGCATTACTGTCGTATATGTGTACAGTAGAAAATTACCTTAACACTGCCCTCTCGGATGCAGACGTGGCTTAAAGGGTTTTCCATGGCAGTCTGTTTCAACAGTATCAGTGTTCACTAGTTCCTTTTAAAATCCAGCTAATGGTCAGTACTCCAAAGGTCTGGGTGACTACACAATTACACACACTGTATACCCTGTCTGCTGCTGTCAGAGCAAGAGCATTGCTGTAAAGTCTCACCTTGCTCTGATCAAAATCTTTGATTCTTCCTTCACAGACCCCCACCCAGCCTCATGCCTCCAGTGTTGGCTCATCCAGAGCCACCAGCACTGGAGATACTGTACAGACACACAAATGCAGGTGAGTTCCACTCTTGCAGAGGTGTACACCTGATATTCCACCACATTTTCAATTTTCTTGGAAAAAGCTATTGGCCCACTCCTAGCATTAGTAAAAAGGCAGTCATTTCTGTTCACAACAGCTTTAGAAAGTTTCTGTTCAATGGGGAGTTTGCTTCACTTCCTTTTATTTGATTTCATCTGGAGAAAAGGTGCAGCAGACTCAGTAAACTGCCACAGAGTTACCCCCCCTCAAGGCCATCAAAGAGAACCAAATAACAGCACCGGGCCACATTTGGCTGTCAGCTGCTTCCATGGGTATCTATTGACACGATTGTAAGACTGTGCTAACATGGCAAAAGAATTGGTGTTGTGTCAAGGCATCCTGGCTGATACTTCAAAGGTTTTCTAGCAATACTGTTCCCTGCCTTTCTTCTGTATGTCTTGTCTTTTTGGAGAGACATAACCGAAAATCTGTAAAATGAAGTCCTAGCTGAAGAAATGCTGTAATGTCTTGTTAGAAAACACAGCTGGGCTATACTTTTTCTGCAAGGAATTTTCTTCAGAGCTCTGACATTGTTCATTTTTCAGGTCTTGTGCTTTTAATGCACTAATGTATACACTAAAAATTTGACATAAATGCTTGCAGACAGAAATATAGTAAGTTATTGATTTATTCCTAAGCTTTTCTCCTTCTGTAATTCTAAAGAGATCTCTAATCGAGACATAATTCTTAAAAATAATACGTGTTAGCAATTCTTTAGCCAGAGATCTCTCTTTATACATTATTTTCACTTGTGAATGTCTGCCTAACGTTGATCAAGGCAAGGAGAAGTCCACAAACTTCTTTTGCCATTATAAACTGTCATGCAAAGGGAACTCTGTAAGCTGTTCAGCCTGCAAAAGGGAGGGAATAGGTCTGAGAAGACCTACAGGGCAGCTGGCCAACAGCAAGGCAGTGCACTACACTCTGTGAGAACAGGTGATAGTTCTGGCTCAGATTTCATTTGGTGCCTCATTCATAACAATTTATTCTACAGGTGTGTATGACTTAACAAATACAACTACACTGCTGGAACATGTTTAAAATAGCTAGCCTCTACAGATACAGAAAACATGTACCCCATGCCTCTGTCAGGAAGAAAAGGAAGGTTCTTTCTCACATCCCTAAGAATCAAATAAAATCAAACTAAAACCATGGAGATCTTTTAAATTAATACCCACCCCATCTCTCAATAAATGGACACCAGTAAGATCTGACAGCAGAGGAATCCCTTGAGTTGCCCGTTCATTGTATGAACACAGGCCACTGTGCTGGCAATTCTGCTGACAGCTTGTGGTTTGTTCCTGAGAGCCACAGCTCAAAATTCTCTAACTGTGACAGCTTGATCTGCAGTTCTAATGAGCTGCAGTACTGAAGCCTTCACATATTGACTCAGTAATGCTGCTGCAGGACAGATTAGAAGGCTAGGCTTTTGTGCTGTGTTTAGCTATAAGGGGAATCACATTATTAATAAATTTTATGGATGTGAAATTGAGACTACAATTATTTTCAATTGAACTGTTCACAGCATGCGCAATGCAACATCTGAATTCTTTTTTTTAACAAAAAATATTTCTCAAACCACACTGTCAGACTCTTCCTGAGAATAGAATAAGTAAAGTCTTCAAGAAGGCAAGAACATCCCAGGCTTTGAGGCTACTTCCTTGAGGCTACTTGCTCTTCCACAACACTCAGCAAATCTTTGATTTCTGACTCTTGCAGTTTCCACTCCTTTGTTCTTTTCAAGGCTTTGCATTCTACAGGCAAGTTAAATAGTTGGAAAAAACTTTGACTTTAAGCTGTCTTCTCATCCTGTTTTTACAGCCATAGAATCATATGATGGTTTGGGCTGGAAGTGACCTTAGAGACCATCCAGTTCCGACCCCCCAGACATGGGCAGGGACACCTTCCACTAGACCAGATTGCTCAAAGTCCCATGCAACCTTGCATTGAGAATAGGGAGAATAGGGAATAACGTCCCTTGATATCTTCCTCTGCAGAGCTGAAAGGAACAGTTTATGGTCAAGACAGTCCCTCCAAATACAGTTTAACGAATGCGACAGCAGCCGTGCTGTGAAGCAGTACTCCTGCTGCATGGGCTGAGGGCATTCTGTCAGGGCATGAGGGGCTGGGCTAACCCCAGCCCTTGCCTTTCCACCCTGAGGTGGCAGCAAGCTTAAATGAAAAGCATTGCTGTTCTGCTTAGATTCCCTGTGGGCACATGACACTCAACATAGGGGCAGCACTTGAAAAATCTCTCGGGGTAACTCACCATGACAACGAGCAGGCAAGTGCCATGTGAACCAGTGCATGAATCTGAGCAGTCTATGTGGAGGCAAAGGATTTGAGACAAACAGTGTGCTCAAAGTAGTGATGGAAAAAGAAAAGAGATGCATGCTTTGCTTCTCGAATAGCAGCAGCTGTTGTTCAAATCAAGCCATTTCTGCAGCCTCATTGCTCTGGAGCACACCAGGGAACAGAATAGTTCCTAATTGAATTCAGAGGGTCCCGAAGTATGATGGTCCAAATTCTCCATATATGCTACAAATATGCCAGTCCTCATCTTTGCCCCCGGCCTCCTACTCAAATGAGGACTGAACCTTCCTTGAAAGTAAAGACATGCATGCTACAATGACTTACAAAGTGTACTCCTTTAGACAGGAGAGTGGCTCTGTATGTAGGAAGAAACCCATTTATAAACACAGTTTTCTACAAGAGCGAGCAAGCCACTTTCTCAGTTCTATCAGAAAATACGGGGAAATAAGGCAACTAACTCCCTTGTGCCCTCTGATTTTAAATTAGAACCTGAGAGTATTAAGAGTTGCACTATTTTCTGCTATATTGCTTTTATAGTATTGGAGTAAGACATGTCTCTTTAGGGATCTTTAATCATCACAAGGAAGTAAATGGCAAACAGCAATAATATTTCCTTTAACTTGGTCAGTTTTCTTTATGGCTCTGAGGAAAGCCCCTGAGATTTCCCAAGGCTGACTGATTTGGAAGGGCTGGTAAATATAATTAAACCCCTCAGCTAGGGCTTCTGGATCCATACAGGCCAGGCATGGGCGGAGGCATTAGCAGAGGAGCACCTCTGCTGAGCACGCCTCACTTGCCATGAGGCACAGGGCAGCCACATGCACTGGGGCATGTGCAGTGGCCACAGCTCCCCCTCTGCACCCCCTGTCCCTCCAAATCCCATGACTACGAGTCTTTGGTGTCTATCTGATGCTGGAAGGGTATGTTTTGATAACTCTTCAGTTCTGATCATAATTTAACTAGACGTAGTGCATATAGGCATAAATCCACATTGATGCCAGAGTTCAACAAGTCTTTTACTATTGGTTGACTTTTTTCCCCCCTTGTATAATCCTTTGTGGCCTTTGTTCCTAGCTTAATGATGAATCATTTTACATGCTTATGGTACTATTTACATGTCCCCTTCTCGGTTCATTTCACAGCATTCACCTCTAATGAGCCAGTCAATATAGTACACTTTGATTTTTAAAAAGCTTCCAAAACAGCTTCCTCACCAAATGCTTCTAAAGAAACTGCATGCATTGAATAAGAGAGAAAGCCCTTTGAGGCATAAGTAACTGAGGAAGGCTGGGGGGAAGGGCGGGAAAACCGTGAGAAGGAAAAGTTAATTTTTGTGAAGACTCTTACTAAGAAGATTTAGTGACATAAATGACCTACCTCAAGCTGTATGACATTCTGTTCAACATAGTTGTAAGGGCTTTGCGATTAATTAGAGGGTGAAAACCTTACAAATATTTCGGTGGACTAAAGTCTTCATAAAGCAGCCTGATGAGGCAGTAAAATGAAAGATGAAATTCGATATCAGTAAGCATAAAGCAGTATCATTACATGCGCATCAGAGATGGATGAAACCAGAAGTGCTTCATCATTGATAACGCCATTGATCAATCATTTTATAAAACTATCAGGGGGTAGAAGTTTGAGAGGAAAAGGATTTTTTTTGTTTATCAAAGGTATATTTTGAAATATTTTTGTACTTAATGATGACCCTGCAATTGTAAACCTACCGATAAAATTGTGTTTGCATTAATAGAAGACCTTAGCCAAATTAGTTGTAAAATTATATTGAACTTTTTTCACTTTCTGTCTGAAGATCAGAGTAAGCATTAATTCTTTTTTGATTTAATCAGAATTTATTTTGGATTTGTTTATTTTTTAAATAAAATTACCATACAGCTCCTTGGTTTCCTGTTAAATTGGAAGGATATTTAGAGGAAAGCATTGCTTAAAGAAATCAGAAAGATGAGGGAGCTGTTCCACTTGGCTGGAACACCTGGGAAATTAGCTTCTTTTTTTAGCTCTTTCTGCAAAAGAAGGCTCCAGATCCCTGAGAACAGAGGTAGGTAGGTAGCTTTCCAACAGGTGGACAAAAGTAATGAAGAAATAGCAATGTTCCAAAATTCGTGTCTAATTTTATGTTTTTTCTTCACTTCTTTGTTCCTGCAATCTTTCCAGAACCCCATGCCTAATCACTAAAGACTTCTTATTTGAAAATGATGTGTAGATTACACTTCTTTAAGAAGATACAACTCATCCTTGTGCTTAGCTCTTTCTGCTAATCACTTTCTGCACTGCACCTCAGAGTTCATTAGTGACTCAGGATTACTGTGGCAAAGTCCCATCCTGCTTGTTTGTGTGTATTAGGGTCCAAAACCCCACGCTAATACACTTCTCCCTAACAGCTGTACTTTCATAGTGAACTGCAATGGCCTCCAGCTGGATAATTTTCTTCATAATCATTGTAACTCCTCTAACCTAATGGATACTTGAATCTACTTCCCCTTCCCAACTTGCTCATGGATACAGAAAGTACAGAGAAGAACTAAGGAAGTACAGAGAAGAACTAATGAAGACAAGAAAAACGTTCTTTTGCAGATGGAAAACTGTGTCTCACAGTTAGCCACTGGTTCTCAGATGGATTTCTTAGGAATGAACCAGAGGTGAGAAAAAAAATGGGTTCAGAAAAGCTTCAGTGTAGGTAAACTATTCATGTATTTAAAACCAGGGGGTTAATCTTTCTGTTTTACAGTATAGTTTTAGAAGAGAAGAATGATGTGAAAGAATAGGAGAAACACTGGCCCTGTCCTTCAGGAGGTGAATTATTTGAGGTCTGCTCTTATCTGCAATACCCAATAAGACCTTTCAAAATTGCATCAATAAAAATGTATGGGAGTGAATATATTCTAAGGAGGAGAGTCCACAATTTTGAATCAAACCAATGCATCACAGTATTGTTTGAAAATAAATCAGACTTCAAGTTTTGCAGTCAGTGTTTTCTTAAGCACTCTTCTGGGTTCATAGAGTCCTAAGGATGAATCTTTGATATATTTTCAAGAATAGCTTTTAATGAATTATCCTTATAATTTATTTTTAAAGAACATACAGTGCAGGAATTTTTATTGTTGCCATGTCAAAACCCGCCATCAACCCAAATGGAAAACCTGTGTATATATTGATTTTTTGCTGCAGACAATAATTCTAAGAGGAATTGCTAAGTGAGGGATGGAGAGGACAGGAAAAATAACTGGAAGATTTATAGATACTGAAGGTCATCTATGTCTATATAGGTCTTACATCTTTGCCAATCAGATCCTCTTGATTTTCCACAATGCCCCAGGGAGCTATACCGATGGTGCAGATCTTCCCTCGAGATTTTGAGGCATGATCTTTCAGGGCATCTCCAACATGCCGAATGACCCCTGGCAAAGAGACAGCATAAAACAGAAATTCATAATTATGTCTTTTTTGTTCATTATCATATGGATTTAGTGTAGACTTGTTTTTTATGGAATACCTATGCCTATCCTTACAATTAAGTAAGCTGTGAATACATCCCTGTTTATTTTAATTAGAGTATTTCTGTGAATCCATTTTACTGAATCCAAAAATTACTAAATGAAATAAAAAGAAAAAAATACACAGCTTTAGAAAGAAGAATGGAAATGCTGACAGTTGGCTGCAGCTTATTTATCTGCACTTGTGCTCACATGTGCATGCAAGCATTTGTGTATTTCCAAGCACAGAAAGAAGCATAGGAATTAATTGTGCTCCCCGCCTGCCCACCCTCCAAATCTCTCAGAAGTGCAGCTTGCACACAAATGCTCCCATCAAGGATGGAAACGTGAAAACATCATTAGCTACTCTGTGATGAAGCTATTTTGCCACTCCTTCCAAAGAAACTCAGTCACCTGAGATAGCTTTCAGTAGAGTATTAGAACCCACCGTGGGAATCAGTGAGAAAACAGAAATTTGTACAGAGAGAATGACTGCTCCCAGCATTCTTACAAGTGCTTTTTGCTTGCTCTAGACCAGCTTTAGCAGTGCTTCAATGGTACCTATGTGCAAAGGACAAGAGTGTCATTCCTCCTTCCTTTTAATAAAATAATCTTTTAAAATATGTGTATCAAACAACTATTTTTAGGATGTGGCTGCACTTAAGCAGACCTGTGGGTTTGCTGCAGATGTTATCTGATTCTTAGTTACTGAGTTTCCGTACTGTTTAAATTTCACCATTTCAAGATGACTGGATAGAAATTACAACAGTCACACAGTTGTTGTGATTTTTATAGTAGTTTTCTGAACTGTAAATCACCCAAGTAAGAAAACTCCCCACAACCTAATCGATCCTCTAAGTCATAGAGTCTAGTATTCTTCCTGTGGTGGAAAGTTGAAAAAAACCCAACCCTGTACCTGCCATAGCTATGAAGGAAGCTATGATCCAAAAGCCCAAAGGATTTAAAGCAGAAAATCTATCCAGACTGCAAAAATTTCTGCTGTTTAGAATAATCAAGCTTCATCATGACATGAATATTCAAAACAATAGTCATGTTTATAGCCAGGTATGCACTGTCTCTCCCCCATCACTGACTTGCAGTCCAACAGCAGTTTTCCAGGACAATTAAATTGTATTTTTTCTCAAGAGAAATCCAATTTAAAAATTCATCTTCAACAAAAGAGACTATATTAAGAAATTCTCAATTTTTATGATTTCACAAATAATTTTCAGCTATGCAGTTTGAAAACCTAGTCTTGGAGCAATTGACTGCTTTGCTTCAGAAATTAAAGACAATGAGAGGTTACTGATATTGCAGAATTGCTTCTGGAATTATATGTTTTGAAAACAGCAGAGAGCCACTTAAACTACATTTTTTTTTGTCTGGGTAGTTTCTGATTACAGGAAAAACAATCCCTTTCAACAGTATTTACGATGACTTTCCTGGTTCATTTGTATTGTTTTGGCATTTGCAACTATGATGATTTGGAAAATGGTTGGAAGCAGTTGTACATCTGCAAAGTGTTATAATCTGTCCTTTTAAAAAATAATTCTTTAGTTTGATTTCTACAATTGTTCCGGTAATCCACTGCATGAAGTGTACAACATGTACATTTTTCTGATGTACTTTAAAGATAAAATTTACATCTGTCTTTGCCATCAACACGAGTATCTGATAACTAATATTTTAAACACCACAATGCACAGATCAACATTAACCTGATTTTATTCCTTATTTTGAAGAGATATGGGGCATATTACATTTGTGTCTATTTATCTAACACTCCAAACATTCCTCTTCTTTGCCTTCTTTAGGCACCAAGCCTGCCAGAGTTTGAGAAGTGTTTGGACCACACTCTCAGACACATGGTGTGATTCCTGGGGTTGTCCTATGCAGGGTCAGGAGCTGGACTCTTTGATCCTTGTGGGTTGCTTCCAACTCAGAATATTCTATGATTCTGTGCTACTTGCATTGCTGCTGTGATAAAACTGGATATTGATTTAAATTTGATGCGCTCTGGATACCAAGTGCAAGACACCTATTAAGCATTTATATTCAAACATGTAGGAGTTGATCCACAATGCACTAAAATTAACATACAATAGAATGATTACATTGTTTTCCAGAGACAGCAAGAAGACACACTCTTACTAAAGTAAAAAATTATAGCTTTGTTACTGCAGCAAATGAGAATGACATAAGAATTTACAAGTTCATGTCCTAGCTCAAAACTTCTTGCAATTCTCTCTAGCAGAACTTTTTAGACTTTCCCCTGAATCTCTCCTCCTTTCTGCCTCCTTCAGGGAGGGTAACTGAGATGACAGTGCCAAGACTTTTTGTCTAGGGACCTATGTTTTGCAGCTCATTCCCAAAGCATATGTGCTGTCTACTAGCAGAGCTGGGCCAGCTGCTATCTTGGATCACTAGGACACCTGTTTGGTGTACTACAGGTGCTCTTTGACTAGAAATGGCAGATATCGCTCTTGATGAAAATGTAATAGCAAAAAATTAGGTTGAGCTCTCAACAGGTAAGGAAGAAGTTGCCCGACACATCCAAAAATCATAACTTCTTTCCTTTAATATTTTGGGTGACCTGATTAAATAAAAAAAAGGTCCTTTCTGGATGAAAATGTTTTTGGTTTTATGTAATAAGAGTTTGACTTCTTTGATTAGTACTCCTTCCCTGCAGCTTACAGTTGATCTTATAAAGTCTTCCTTGGTGATACACTAATACAATTGCCTCGCAGGAGGCTTTATCTTCAGCTCTACAGTGTGCTTTTCATACTTTAGCAAACCTTTTATTCTATTTTATACCAGCTGCTATGTTGGTATGAACTTGGCATTTTCTTGTTTTCACATAGTACAAGAATTGCTATATAAAATAAAATACAGAATGGCTTTCTAATCTCACAATTCCTATTTTGTTTTGTGATGAAGTCTCCTAGATGCCACTGTGCTTTTATTTCAATGTTGCTCTTACCTGTGTTTACTCCTCCAGTGAATATCCATGCTCCAGTTGTCATAGCAGCCTTAATAAGGCCTTTTCCAAAGACTTGTTTGAGTTTTGGCTGAAGTTCAAAATTCTGAAGGCCCCCGTGCACAGAGATGAGGAGTTTGGGGAGCTCAAGTTGCCACTCTTTGGTCATCAGATGCAGAAGAAGGTCAGGCTTCGTGTCAAAAGACACACGTACGTACTGCAGAAACAAGGGCAATAGTAGAGAGTAGAGAAAAAAAGGTTGGTTATACCCACTGGTTTCTAATGCATATGATCAATGCCCAATAGATCACTGAAAAAAGGCAACCTTTATGACAGAAACAGTAACTAATGGCTAACCTGATGATTAGTTTCCTAGTTAAGAAACTAGGAATAATGGAACACTTGCAATTCACAGGCTGGATAATTTTGTTTACTTAGGGAATTAAGACACTGATTTTTTCAAAATCCTTAGCAATGCTTGAAAGACTAATGTCTACAATTCATAAATACCAAAACAGGACCAAAAATGTGAGAGGTCTGCCAAAGATGACTCTGACTATTTACTTGTACCTCTGTAGTGGTTTTGTTCACTCATTTGCTTCTGTGAGATATGAATTAGGAGAAATGCAAAGCAGGCCCAAAACTTTAAAAATATAAAGTAAGTAATTATCAACAAACTAAAAGAAAAAAAATTATAAGGGTCAGAATAAACCTTCAGAACACTTCTCCTCCTCCCAACCTCTTCTTTCCTTTCCCACTGACAATGTAAAGAGAGCAACTTGGCATTTTCAGTCAGTTTACCACCTTTATAATAGTCTTTTTCAGTTCATTTAGGGAGAGGAGTTTCCTTTGCTATGCCATGGAGGCATCTCCACAAGAAACAGTTTTCTTGTGGCTTCAATGACATAGCAAGTCAGCCGCTCAGGAAATGGAAAATCTGATCTCAATGTGTGTGATAAATACATATCATAATATTGGCTTTCTGCAAATATTAAAGTGGATGCTATATGTATAATGTATAATGTTCAAGTAGCTTTGCTAGAAATACATAGTTTTTGTAACAGTAACTGGTGCCTTTATTTCTGTTATTAACTAAACTTAGAGTAGTGAAATATCTGATATAGTTATGCTTGTGGTAATTGAACTGTCTGCTTGGTTGGATAACATCCAATGAACGTATGATGGAGACCCCTGCTACTGACATGCCAAATATCAGCAACTACCATCTGCAGAGACCATGGACTAAAGCTCAAGCTGGAGGTGATAATAAAAATGTACTAAAACCACAGCCAGAAAATACGCATGCTCTGAAGAGGCGGATCCAAGGAGGAACCATGCTAACCAGTTCCTGGAACATGTAAACTAGTTTGGGGGACAGTTTGAATATGTATAATTGTTTATGAATATGCATTAGGCTGATGCAATAGGAAAGGTATGTAAAGGGTGTCTTGGCAATAGCAGGTGTGCTTTTGGCTGAGTGCCAAGCATCTGGCACTGTAATTTTTGCTTTATTGTCTTTGTCACCTATTGTCCTTTATTAAACTTTTAAATCCTAACAGGAGAGTGAACCTCATTTTTCACAATGTGGAAGTCCCTTCCTTTGACTTACAGCTTTTCCCACAACAGTTTTTGAGGGTTCAATCTTAGCTAATGGGGTACCATTTTAAGGATGAGATGTTCAGAAGCAAAGGTTTTCTTCATCTGTCTCTGGGATCATCTTCATCTCTGGTAACAGAAGTCTTCTTCTCTGGGAGCAACAATCTTCATCACTCTCATCTCTTTCTGTTCAAGCTTCTCACTAGATCACAGCTACTTCAACATTTGCTTGTTTCAGCACAGCTACCTTTGCTCATGGCTGCAGTCTGAACAGTCCATTCCCCCCATGCTTTTCATTAATTACAAGGTATTCTGATCTAGCATAGCTCATCGCCACAGCCTTACAAAAGAATTTCAGCTCTTAGATTTGAAGCATCTCCTCAATCTCTTTTCTCTGGGCTTTGGCTCTTCCTTCTTCACTGNAATCATACCCGGGCAGGTGATCCCTGCCGGGCGCGGCCCGGATGAATTCCGGCGGGGCGGCTGCTCGCGGCTCCGGGCTGGTTTCTCCCCGGCCGGCCCGGCCCCGCGGCCCCGCGGCCGGGGCAGGGGGGAAAGGCCGACCCCGCCGGGCCGCGAGGGAGCAGGGCTAGGCTCTGCGGTGTGGGATTTCATTATCAGCGGCCGCTCTGGGGGGCGGGTGCAGCTCGGCAGCGGCAGAATTTCAGCTGAGCCGCCTGTGGGCCAGCCCGACCCCGCCAGGCCTCGTGGGCCTCCCCAGTTACCTGTCCAAACGCTGGAAGCGAATGATGCCTTAGGTTTTAACTCTTTTATTTTTCGAATCCTGTACTGCCTAATATATAACTCCGAAGTTTCTTGTAGCCTGCTAACTTCAGCTCTCCAGTCATAACAACACCTCTCTGGGCCTGCTCTTCAAGGGCATCTAGAGTGCCCAGGCCCAAAGCCTCTGAAGGGTGGGGCAAGCTGAGGGGAAATTACATCAGTAGCTAAAGTTTTAATTGGCGAATTTATGCTGATATGCAAATGCAGCAAACCTATAAAGGTGTGGGGAACTCGTGACTTGTGGTCCATCTTGGGTTCCAGCCTGGGGTCCAGCTTGGAGCCCCTGGCTTCCCAGGGTGTACCTCTGAAGGCCTTTCAAATAAATACCTACCTTTATTCCCTTATTCCTGTCTAGTCTCTGTTTCTAGGTAGCCTCTCAAGAGAGCCTTTTCCCAGCGTTTGTTAGTTCTTAAATGTGTTCACAGAGGTGTGTTCAGCTGTCTTAAGTGGCTAACAGAGTTATCAATATTCAAATTAGCCAGTTGATTGGGTTTTGTTGGGTCTGGAGGAAGCAGTCAGCTCCTCCTGACAGAATCACTTCCGTGGCTGGTGGATTTTTTCCTTAACTAAAAACTAAGCTGTGCTAAACCCTGGCAAGTTCATTTTCAAATTAATGAAGTCAAACCCTCAAAAGGTAAGAGATAACAGAAACGAGCTCAGTTCCTCAAGCACACATGAGTTCAAACTGAGCAAGACTACTAAACTGGTACTTCAGATGAAAGAATGTACAATTGAACTATGTACAATTTATACATGTTCATGATTTTGCCTTACAAGATCCTAAAAGTGCTGTGAAACAAATTAATGCATTTCCAGTTGCTGGCTGTACTGTGCTACATGTGCAGCAATTTATGCCAGGGGAGATCATGCCCATCTGTGTGTGCTCAAAGATAACATCTGCCTTCAAAATTTCTACAGCACAACCATGTTGCACAAATACCTGTCTCTCTCTCTCTTACAAGCCTTTCTCCTGCTCTTTCTGTTGCTGTTTCACAAAATCTGTGACAGGGCAAGTGATACTTTTTTGACTTCTAGTTACACAGCAGAAACAGGAAAAAATAATTTCTATAGCTGCTAAGATCTGGAAGGAACCTCTTAATAAAATAATATAAAATAGGTTACAGAAAGGACTCATCTGTCAAACTTCTGATTGAATCATTGTCTGTAGACCAGCTTCAGCTGTCTCCCTTGATGGGTTGTCAGCACAGACATTAGCTGTATACCTTTGCTTTCAGCCTGAGGAGTACCTAGTCCTAAGTTGTTTGTTGTAACATGTCAGGTAGTATAATATCCATACATATTATGTAATAGTTTTGTCCCTTTTTGACACATCTAATCATTATTTCTTGCCAAAAGTTTTTTCTTTTTTAGTAATACCATATGATAATAAAGTGGATTCCTGCTAGCTGAGTAAGAAATAAGGACTTGACATTTTCCAGAGGAAACCTCTAATAGGCAGGATTTTTTGCAAGAATGGGTGGTTGCACAGTGAACATCCATTGTTAACATTACTGGAAGCAGAAGCCTGCTTGCACAATTAGCTGGGGTGGGGGGCACAGCCCAACTGAAAGCTGAGCAAGAACTTGGGAATGTACATTCACCCCAGTGCATCAGTAATGTTCTCTGCAGCAGCCAGGCAAACTTGCAACAGCTATTGGACATAGAAAATGCAATATTCATGTCTGTCAAGCTGATTAATGAACTGCCTCCTCAGTAGCTACTCAGTCAATTTCCAGTGTGGGATAAAATCTTGTATGGCACTGGATCCCACTGACCGGATTGAGACATTAATAGTTTTAAAATAGGGATTTGAGGGTTGTCAAAGTTTTAACACACTAGAGGGGGTGTGAGAAGAATGATCCTTATTCTCTTTATCATGTCTTAAGGGAGATCTGAGGTTGCAAAGGGCAACTGGAGGCATTCATAGACAACATCCTTCATGGGGCCTACTTGAAAACTCTGTTGGTCTAACTCGGGGTCTTTGGTTTGGAATCACTGGTGCCTTACTCTGTTTTTGGTGGAGACAGGCTGTGATTCTTAAAAAGATAATTAGGGTGAAATCATACTGGCAATGACCGTTCAAAAAATATGTTGAAAACATGCCATTGCATCATCTGGGATGATACTAAGATGAAGGCACAAATGGCATCAGATGTGTATTATCTAATCTGGACAATGATTACTTTTTTTTTGGGGGGGGTTTTTTATTCTTTAGTGGTTTTTTTAATACCTTAGAATGTGTGATTTCACTGTCCCTACCTTCTTAAGTCTGTGTATTAATCTTTCTTTGTATGAAGACCTCTGAATTCCAATAAATATAAATCTATAAGGTGAACCAGAAAGTTAGAAGTATTTTCTTGCATTTATTTGAAATGTAGATGTCTTTTATTAGAAAAAACGGCTTGCTCTTTATACTGCAGGCAAAACCCCTCTATACTTAGGATATTTTTACTTTACAAAGTGGAAATTTAAGGAAAAAGAAATCTCTAAGGTTTCTTCATATAAATTAAAACTTAAATCAACAGATCAACAATAAATTTAAGATTTACTGGTGTAGAAGTTTTTGGCAATGGTGCCAAACATGATTTTTCTTCTGTGCATAGCATTCAATTTTTATGAGTATTTGAATAATTTTTGCTCTTACAGAAGCAATTTTTAATTTGGAATACTTGAAATTATTCTTTTGCTATTACTTAGCATGCTAGCTAGTAACTATAAGAGAATTCTTCTGTCTTATTTTTAAAAGTTTACATTAAATTATGGGTCGCACCTTTACGGCCATTTTTGTCCATAATAAAAATATATTTCTTCCAATCCTGTAATAGAATATTTAGCCCTATCAGTTTTTGCTTAGAATGGTAATGAATATTTCTGCTGTTCCTGAATTCTCTTGCAATAGTCTCTGGGGGCAGATACCAAATGTAAATCTAAGCCAAACGACCATGATGGTGTGCTATGAAATTCCATGCCTGGTGTGCCTGTCAGCTGTAGAAACTATCAGTTCTAATGGGAAATTATTTAGCCCTTTCTTTATGAGAGAAGTATATGGATAGGTTGAAAGACTTCAGTTTTTATGTGTCAGCAAAGTAGGGCAAGTTAGGACGCAAAAGTACAGTTCTGAATCACAAAACCTACAGGCTGACCTGACTGACATCAACACAGAACGTGAAATGACAAAGCGTCGAGCTGGAGCTATAATGCCCATTTGATCCCTAAACTAGCACAGTAGTAGTCAGCTAGAGTGGATTTGTTGCCAGTTGTTGTTCCACTTTTTTTGTCAAGTGTTCTCTAAAACATACCTGTGCTCACCATCAGTCAAACAGCCGCACACTTCCAAGATTGACTCCAGTGCCCTAGGGCAGAAGTCAAAGTTCCTGAGAAGTAGAATTTCTGTTCTGTTACTTAAGCACAGCTGTTTCATTAAAGTACTTGGTGAATGATTGCAGATGAGAGTCTCAGTGAATAAATTAAAGAGACTCAGAATTCTGTTGTATTTCTTAAAGTAAAACTATTCAGAAAAGATTTTGTGATCTGCATTCTAATGTTCTTGTGATTCTTTTTGGTAACTTAAATAAGTTTCTATGACTACAGATATGTCCTGAAATTAAAGACTGGTTGCCTCAAATTGTGATCCTCAGAAAAAAAGAAAAAAAATTAGATGTAATTCTCACTGAATTCAACAAAAAACCTGTTACTTAGACTGAAACCCGATTGGTTCTGTATAAGTTATTTCTTCTTAACACCTTAAGGCCTAGTCCATGTTCCACTAAACAATCAGTGAAAGGACCCTCATTGATTTAAATGGGCTTTGTATAAAGACTTTTCTATGTTATTTCCCCTTTTTCTTCATGTAGAACACCATCTTTTAAATTCTGTAAATATTTTTAAAGAATTAATTTACTATAACAGAAACAATGTTTGCTGCCTTTTCATGGTTTATGCAAGTTATAGGATTATCTATTTTTCCCTCTCAAAAGCCCTGATGATTTTTGGCATCCTTTTTATACAGTTTTTATAAAACTCAATGCATTTTAAACCAAGAAAAATACCTTTTTCTGTGACTGATTTCTAATTGTCCTTAATAAAGTTTTAAGGATCTGAATATTAGCAACTTTGTCCAAGGAACTGTTAATGTTCATTGGAATTCTACTGATGTTCTTTCATGTTTCCATGCACCATTCGAAAAGTTGAGCAGATAACACTGATGTAAACTTCCTTTCTTTTGCAGCTGCAAACTTATTTTAGGATTTTACTCTGCATATGAAATGTATTATTGAAATGCATTCAATGAGGAGGAATCTATTTAACTTACCAAAGGCTTTTCAAACAGCCATCTTCCATTTAACCCTGAAAACCCATGATGAAAGAAATTTTAGTCCTGTAAAGAGCAATCCTTTAAAGACGTTTATAGACAATCCCACCAATTAATGAATAGGCCCACCAATTAATGAAAGAACGTTAAGGTTTTGTGTGTGTGTGTGTAAAGACAGTATATTAAATGGGTTTAGTTTGGTCATAAGTGCAATGCAAAATGCATCACAGCAAGATTATCTTAACTGTTACGCTGATGAACAGAATATATTTAAAAATATTTCAGAATATTGCTCATAATTGGAATGGAATCACTCACTTTAGTTTGGTAATTGCTTTCTGACTTAATAAAATGCTAGTATATAGTTAGATGAATGTGTTACTTCTCAAACTGCAAAGAGCCAAGTAGTGTAAGCAGATCATATTTTGTTAACTTTCCTGTATTTTTTTCAATTTTATTTGCAAAAGCTATTAGTAAAATTTATGTATATCCACATCCCTCTCACATCTTTTTACGGGTGTTAAATTTGAAAATCTGCTATAAAAACAAAATAAATGCCAACAAGCAAAACCGTTAATTGCGTTTCTTACATATTAATGGGATGAGTCACTTGTAAAGAAACTATGAGAATGACAGAGATGTAAACACCACAGTCTTATTGCAGGATCATCTGTGGTTACATGAAAATTGAAGGAAAGGCCTTTTTAGTTACTGATCTTGTTTACCAGTGTTACCTAATCTCAGCTATGTGTTTCTATGTAATTTCCTGCACAAATTATTGAGCTATTCACATTATTGATTTAAGGAGGATAGTGCAGCTGCACTGAAGATACTTTAACAATGCCATGGCATTAGCAAAAGTCATGCTGTTGGGGAATTTTTGTTCCGTGTGGCTTTGGAAATGAAATTAATGGCCCAGTCAGTTCTACTGACAATATGTAAGCCTATATCTTTGCTGTTTTGTTCCAAATCCACGTGTTCCATTCTAATTTCAGTATAATTTTCATTTCCACAGCTAAAGATCTGATTGTTATTGTTTGGTGGCAACTGATATAACATTGTATTGTGAAAAGTATAATTATACTTACTATATATTTTGTATTAAAATCTAATTCTGTAACCACAAATGGAGAAAATAATTATCTGTCAATTTTACATGGAGTAATCTGTTCCATTAATTGACTCCTGGTTTCCCAATTAAAAATCTGAGGTTACGGTTCCTATTAAGAAACCCCACCTAATTCTTTGCAGTCTGATTCAGAAAAATTTAACAATTTTGCTGTTAGCAAAAAATACTGCTCAGTTCAGTGTTTCCCTTGTGTAGTAATTTTCATATGTGGGCATCCATTTCAGGAAATAAAGTAGAGAATAGGTGGAAAATTTAATGCAGAATTCTTCCCCTGAGGTTTTCTCTGCTTTGGTCAGCTTGCCAAGTCTTGCTGCTTTGTAAGATTATTTTATTAGCCAATAAGCACAATATAAACCTACCATGACTGTCAGCAAAACCCAGCTTGCATTCCATAGCATTATTTGGTAGCCAGTACCTACAAGATAACTAACACATTTTTAGAAAGGAATAAATTTATCATGTTTCCCCCCCTTTATCTTTCTTCCCCTCTCCACGCTGATCAGCTTCTCTGCTTTTGGGTTTGAGAATGTATAGTTGAACAAGAATATTTCCAAATACTGTTATGTACTTGTTCCTTTTTTCCCAGACCTTATTTTTTTCAATATAATGTCTCCTTTTTCCCTCCTCTGCTGGCAAAGTTGGTTGGTTTCTTTGATTGAGCAAACTCTTGGCTTCCACAGAAAGCTTTTGATTTGTTAAGTTTTATTTCTTATGGGAAAGACCTAGTACCCAGTAAATGCAAAGGCAGGAGTATAATTTTCTATTAATGAAACTGCAACAACTAGTTAGGCAGCTTTTTGACTATAGTCTACCCTAAAATAATGTTGGGGTCTGGAAATGCAAACACAAAGACATCTTCGTGCTGCTTTCTGTGGTAAACTCATTCTAAAAAACTCTTCAGTCTGTTTCCATTTAAATGGTTATGCAAGCCTCCTTATTTGTGTTTTGGTCTTATCAGAGGTATTTTTCTCAGTGGTGGTAAGCCAGCACAACACCCATTCAAGAGATATTTATTGAATTATTTAATTAGAAGAACTTTTCCCCCTAGTGGGATAATCACATTTCTGGAGATTTTATAGATTTTTTTTAATTAACAAAGAATTTGGTTTTTTCCCATGTTTTGAGCGGGGTTTAATGATTACAAATAGATGGCAGGTGCAGCTATCTTTCTGTTTCTAGTCTATCAAAATAAATCTGAGTTTTTCCATAAATAAGTTTATTCTCTGTATTCATAGCTAAGTTTTAACTTGTTATTTAGATTTCTCAGAGTTTAAGTCCCTTTTTCCCCTTCTCTTTTTTTCTTTTTTCCTAAATTTTTCATGGTTTCACTCCTGACTGCATTCTGTGACAATGTTTTTCTTTCCTTTATGTTGACCTACAGTTTTATCTCCACAGTTTCACTTCAATTGTATTTCTTTGAGCACACAGCACGTATCTTAGAGCATATCCTGTCTCTTCCGGCACTATGCCAGGACATCAGTATCCCAGCAAAGATCAGAAATCCTCTAGGAGTACTGGTGTCAACATCTTCCCTAAAACCTTCATCATTTCTTGGCTCTCCAAGACTACTTTTTTTCTGGGCAGGTCTGTTTATTTCTTTATAGCAATCTTAAAGGACATCACTGAAAAAGCTCTAGTGATTATCCCTTCTCATAAACACTGATTCAATGCAAAGTATCCATATACTGTTAATAACATTCATCACTGTATCTCTGGATCTCTGGCCTTGCAGACTTTTAGGTGATTGGTTATCAATTGAACATACGATGTCTGTGATACTCTGAGAGAAATTACCTAATTTTCTGTTTCTTGGTAGAGCAGTGCTTTCTTTCTTTCTATCAAAAGAAGCCATCCATCTGCACAAACAGAACCATCCACTTAAGTACTCATTCCAACTACAGCACCTCTGTACACATCTGAGGAAAATATTTTGCTCTCACTAGCATAGGACCTGAGATTTTCATTGTCTCTAATCTCTGTTCTTTATAACAGATCTGAGACACCTGTTGTGAAGAATTCATGTACAGAAGACCGTACTGGAATCCTGGGCAGGTTATTCTGCAGAGTGCCCAGGAGGTCAGCTTCTGCCCTCACTGCCAAAGCAGTGTATTGGTCATGAAGTGCTAAACACAAACTCATCTGTCATTCCCAAAGATCCAGGCTGTGCAGTTTAGATAGTCAGAGAGATTCTTCCTTTCATGAAATATTACATGGAGGAAATACATGCATGGGTTAGTGTGTGTGCTGGAAACGTCTTTCCAAGTTAGTGGAGCAAAGCCTTGAGATCAATACACTTTGGTATCACTCCATGGGGACGGAGAAACGTCTTGCTCAAGGGACTTCCTAGTTCCTAGACTAGACACTTCCTGGGGCCTCATATTTCATTGAAATATGAACTGTAAGTATAACTGGTCTATCTTCCGAGACATGTCTCGAGGAATATTAAAAGGAATTCGGTATGTTTAAAATCTGTCAGCTTTGCAGACACAGCCAGCAATGGGAAATCATAGTTGAATTCAAAAATTATTCAGGAAAAGAGGGATGAGTAGCCATTGGAATAAAATTAAGACAGCACATTAATGTGTCTTCAGCCTTCATAAAGGTAGCTCCTCTTACACTGTGCTCCAGCTCCTACAGTTAATTTTGTTCCCCCACTCTTTGGTACCTGATACATAAAAACATACATTGCGGTCTAACGCTCAATAATACTTCAGCATGACGTTAAGAAAGAATGCTGTTCATTCTTTGTGAATGCTTACTTTTAGCTAGCAGCATTATTTATCTAAGAGAAAAACATGGTTACCATGGCTTTATTGGAGTGGCCTCCTCCTTGGAACTCAATAGTTCCAAAAGCGTCCGTCGGGCTGAGCTGCGTGTGCTTGCTGATGGACCACTTCTCCGACTGGATGTCATTGCGAGTAAGCCTGGTTTCATTTTTCTCGTTCTGAGTAACGGAGGCGCTTGGAGGCTGTCCAATGTGTTGACCTGTTAGACGCCCACAGCAACACCTATGACATTACACAGACAGAAAACCCAAGTCACGTGAGTGTATAAACTGCACAGGGAAACTACAAAAAGAACCCAACCCTTTTTCAACTCTGCTGACTCCCTTCCGAAGCCTTTATGTATGGAAGCAATATAGTATGTATATTACCTTTTTTTTCTGTGTCTTGTTTCTTTTGGACTCTCCTATATTTAAAAAAAAATCATGTTTTGTTCTAAATATGTAAAAAATGAAATTAAAGAACATTTTCTGTTTTCTTCAGGTAACATCAGGACAAGTGATCAGCTTTTGCATGGACTAGCATGTATTTTAAATTGTGCGTTTAATGCAACTTCTTTCTTTTGACAGTATGGTGTGTCGTGCATCCAATTTAGGTAAATATTCAATGCACTGAATACTGAACTAAGAAGATAAGGAAATTAAATGCAGATGCTGATCCACCCTTGATTTATCTTTTTTTTTATGAAATAAGTTTTGAAATGTAAGCTAAGAGTTCCCAAAGGAAACCATCACTCCAGATGTAATTCAGCTACCTTCTGAACAAATAAGTTTACAAAATATTTATATCCATATCCATTGTATGAATATATATATAGAGACAGAGACTTCTTTTTAATCAACTTTCATTTTTTATACAAGTAACATGCAATTACCTATGGGGGTCTTTGGTGCTGGGTATGATATGAACACATTCTCTCTTGTAAAATGCTCTTTCTATCCATGATTTCTGTGCCTAAAAAAGAGAAAGGAAATGCCTTGAGCTCGGTTTGCTTATTATATCCAACTTACAGTACAACTGTAGAAAAACTTCAGGCATAACAGAAAATTCCACTGACTCTTCAGATAAGCAGTGCGTAATTTGCAGAGAGCAAACATTACATTAGAACTATGGTTCCCTTCTAGAGCTAAGCACCCAACACAAGCTTTTAATACTCTTTTCTTATTCACTAGCCAGATGACTTTGATGCTGTCACCTATATTCTCATAACAGAGGAAGGAATCTCTGGGGAAGAATGAACTCTAAACCTTTCTGCATGGCAGAAAAGACCCTACACATACCCATTAAAAACCCATCTGTTTACCGTGTCAATGGTACAACTAAGCCAGATTTAACTAAAAAACCCCCCACAACCAAACCAACCAAACCACCAAATACATTTTTACACAAGCACTGAGAAGTGCTGGTTAACACAGAGGCAGAAACTACAGTTTCTATGTTGACACCTTAATTTAAAAAAAGGAAGATCTGTTTCTGGAACAAGACGCCAAAAAATTTAATACATTGAATCAGATGACTGGCAGGTAGCCTCCAAAATAGTTCACTGAAGCTATGGTTATTCATAACACTCAAGATTGTCCACCACATATTCACAGAAAAGCAAGAAATTTCCCTCAGCATAGTCTTAATTGTCACATACACAAGAAATCTTTTTAAACAGAAGAAGCAATGGGTAGGAAAGAAAAAGGGAAAAGATAAAACCAAACACAAAACAAGAAAGAAGAGACTTTCAGAGTTCTGAAATATTTCTAATTATCTGGGAAATCCTCACTCCACATGATATGAGTTCTGGCAAGCTCCCTAAAACATTCACACAGATAGAATTCTATTATTTCATTTAATAAAGAGATGAGTTGAAGATTTCCTTTGAAAATTCATTTAAAACAGATTAACTTAATACATTTAAATAATAGAATTACCCTCTTAACTGCACAGCATAAACAGAACTATAAACTATGACAAAATTATCTGAGAATTAAGTAATGTGAAATGAAGTTTAAACAATTTAAAGGAAAGATGAGCATCTTGCCTCTACGAAAAGAGAACTTTTGAAATTGCCTATGTAACATTACCTAACTAATTGATGTTACCTTTTACTGTGTAAGGGTATATAAATAATACCTGTGTATTACTTTTACTAACTAATGCTACATCACTATCTAATGTTACCTTCCTGTCAATTCAATCTGTATCCTGTTTCCATGTTTAAAACCAGAACCTTCTGCTTAAAATTGTGAAAATCACTGTGAACTGAAGAAATTTCTTGGAGTCAGTGAATGTCACTAGCACAAATGATAAAGTACCATAACAGGAATTTCTAGCTATATCTACTACTTACCAGTCCCAGTATATAGAATTTAGTCTTTTGCCTTTTACACAGAAAATAATTCCTTGCTGGATCTAGTGGTCACTGGTGCTATTTAGCAATACATTATCTTTGGTCTCCTTGCATTTTTATTTGAAAAATCTGCTAGAATTCATATTTTGTAGGAATAGCAGATACCTAGCATTACTTTTACAGTCAGAAAAAAAAAAAGAGTCTATTGAAACCATTAAATAAAACTGTATTTGACTGATCTTTCTCATGGAAGCAAACAGAAGGTTAATTTATTACAGAAGGTTGGGCAAGATTTGTTTTGTTTAAACAAAGTATAGTTAAATAGAAATTCTGAATGCTAAAAGAGTTTTACTTTACCTAATAGAGATTACCTTGGGGTTTAATTTATTACAACTTCTAAATATCCTTTATTAAATATATTTTTATTTTCATACTTTTCTGCAAACAATTCACCTTGGTGAATTTCCTGGCTACACAGAACTAATGTGTCTTTTCTAAAGGTAGTCACTAGCTTAATTTATCTCATGATCCAAAAGTAGAAAAAGGTGCCGTAACAGGTACTTCACTGAAATTTTTTCCTTAGGTATAAAAGTAAGCTTTCCTAACCCAACAAACTGACATTTAAAATTTATTTTCCTACTCTTTCTCATATTGTCTTTGCAAGTAGAAAAGAACAGCTAAGTTTAAAAAAAAAATTTAAAAAATTGTATTTGAAGTGTAATTTCGTCACACTTCTTCAAAGATAATATTGCAAAAATAATAGTTTGGTTTAAAATCTCCTTTATTCACCTCAGGAAAAGATACTTTCCAGCTTTTAGATCTCAAACAATATACTATTCTACCCGGCAGAGACGTGATGACAAAATACGTGATTTACTAATCTCACAATTCCCTGTCCTTCCAAATTTAAAAGAAATCGTCTGGTTTCACTGCCCCATGCCAGTTATCTTTCCACAACACATATAATTTGCAATGAAATATAAAGTTCAGAGATGTAATAAGTTGTCATACTTTCTGTAGAGTCTTCATAACAGAATAACTTCAGGAAATCAACATATTCATAACTAAACTGTCTGCATTATGCTCTTAATTATAATGTGAATTAATAAAGTAATAAAAAGTTTAGAAAACTACAGCAAAGTATTTTCAAGTCTAGTAGAGCAAGAAGCTTATCTTCTCTTTCTCTTGTTTCATAAATACTCCTTCAGTAATGTTTAATAAGACAATTTAAAGTCCACAGTGAAGTCATAAATTACATGCCATACTTGAATTTAATTTATTCATAACTTAGCTCTCTGAGTAAGTCTCTCTCTTCATTAACCTTGCTGCAAAATCCCACCAAGAACATTTTATTTCTCTCTTTCCTTTACCTGAGCATCAAACCTGGCGTTTAAGGCTGTCCTGGAGCAAAATCTGCTGCCCACGTTTCGCCGCGGCCGGTCATTGCTAATAACACATTTGCGCCTGGTCCCCGCACAAGGCGCTCACTCTGCCCGCGGCGCAGCCATGCGAGAGCCAGCAAAGCCCTTGCACCCATTAGCTGCTTGGAATGTGCTGCTGTGGGATTAGCCTTGTTAAGGGTTCACTGGGCACTCACCCGTGGCCCCACAACACCGCTTGGTTGGAACATCTAATCTGACGCCAAAAGAAAAACAAATCCCTTGAGAGCTTGGATTTAACAGGCACAAGCCTTGATGGGCTTTTTCCCCCCTCTCTTCTTTGCCCCTGAGAAAGCGAGCTGGTCAAAGTGTGATAAGATGCTCTGAGTCCTTAAGTTTGACTCAGGAAAACCAATCCATCAAAAGAAACACTGTACTAAGCTGGAAAGAGCTTGAGAACACAAGAGAAACAGTTAATCTCCAAAGAATGAAAGCAGTGTGTTTATTGGGCAACTGTGAGAAATCTATACACAACTGAAATATATTGCATTTAATCAACAATGGCATTTTTCCAAAGAAACTGGGGTTTTGTCCCTGTTTCCCACCACAATTGATGCACTGTACATAACTTTTCAGAAACACAAATCTTTGTCTTTCAGAGACAAGCAGCTGCATTGTTTTCACCGTAATTAAAATTTGGTAACTTTAATCAAAACTTGAATATTTAAAAATTTGGGGACTACTTCTTTACTGTACCCTCTTGATATTAACACTGATGAACAAGCTTTTCATATGAACACCACTTTAATTTTTATTTTAGTACCTAGAAATTACTTATGTTTAGTTACTTCAAGAGTTTTCAAGTTATAAAGTATTTTGATTCTCACTCTCCCCCCCACCACGTTTGCATTAGTTCCTCTCTACTCCTATATATGCCTACATCCCCGCATTTCCTTATCATTGAGGGTGCATGAAAAATATTCTGTCCACCCTTGCTACTGATGAATACACAAGCAATAAACTGTTCTGCGTGTACATTAGCCCTGCTTGGCCCAAAATGGGCAAGGCTGAGAATATGCATCAACTTTTAAACTTCTTACACCATCACACATGTGGAGAAGCTTCTTCTAGGCTGGCTAATTCATGAGATTGCTTTTGTCTCTTGGTTTCCTAATTTTCTGTGTAAAATACATACATATGTTTTGTAAAAATTAATGTATTTATTAAGTATGTAGATACACACACTCTCTATGTGTGTATATATACACACACACATTCTTTTCCAGCAAACCTGTGACCTGTGAGGTTTCTGAACCAGAGATCGTGTACTTATCTTGTGAGATCTCTTAAACACAGGATCAGACCAAAGATGGTCTGTGGAGAACAACAAAGGTGAAGTTGCAGCCAAGAAAGCAGGTAGTAAACAGCTCCATAAGGTAAAGAATATGATGGGGAATCAGCAGGTAAAGACAGCTTGCATTTTAACACTAGGGAATTTGGTTTGGTTGAGAGGGTAGAGAAAGAGTGAGCTGAAGAAAGGAAAGATTTCATGACTGAGATAACTGGTCAAAAATCTTAGCTGACTTTGAAATGAAACTTCAGTATTTGAACTTGACAAAATTATGGAGGTTGATCCTGGATTTAGATTTCAGCTTGCAGAGTAACATGGGACAGAAACCACATCTTTTGGCTTAAGAAATCAACAAAAGAAACGGTGGCTGTTAATTAATTCCCATATGTCACCCAGTGGCACTAGGATGTTTTATAGGTAGAGATTTAAGTAGAGTTGGGAGTAGAGATATACAACCCATGCTATAGGTAATTACAACTGTCTGCATAGCTCATTTAAAGATGCATTAACTTAGGACTCTGTGGCAATGAAACTTACAGTGCCATACATATTTCTATATTTTGAGGAGTAATAAAGAGAGATACACAGACATATCTGGTTTTTCAATATGGTACAACTACAAAACAGTGCTTTCAGAGGTGGATGCTGCCTGTTTTATGATACTAACATACATATTCTTTAAATTTTCAACCTAGCTCACTCTATTTATGAAACAAACCATTAAAACAGCAGTTAGCAATGAACTCAGTACTGATTCCTCATAGAAGGTGAGGGTGAATATTTAAAGACAGGTTTCACTGGGGAAAGATAGGTGTTAAAAGCCTTTCCCTGCTTTGCAGTGGGACAGAGCAGCTGGACAGGCAAGAGTATTACTGAAGGAAATTACAGAGAGGATTTAGAGGAGCATATGGTGACACAGCAGCATCAGTGCTCTTGCAAACTGATGCAATTAGTATTCCTTAACCAAATGGGAACATCTACAAATCCCACTGTCTCTGAGTAACAACCCTGTATCTGTAAACTTCTGTAGCTATATTAGTACAAAGGAAGGCAATGCTTCAGTATAACCTTATAACAAGGTGCACTTGGGACAAATTTCTAACCCTCTTTTCAACACTGTGCAGTTATAAGTACTGTAAGCACATCTACACCATTCTTGAAGCATTAGGAATTTACCTGTCTGGACATCAACTCAGGAATCATTGGGCTGTCCCAAAAGATTTCATTTTCTAACAGAAATTTATTACTAGTTGCATCTTAAGAGGCTGGCAATCCGGCCTTTACATACTAGAGCTGTACTTATGTATGTTTTGTTTTTTTTCTAACACACTTCTCAAGCACTTTATCATCAGATTTGTTACAAAAAACAGTGCTGAATTGTCTTGAAAAACAAGTTTTATTCAGAACAGGATAGAAGGGCATAGAATGCAGTCATTTATTATTACAGTATATTATTACAGAAATTATCTGCTAGCATTGTTTACCAGATGTAATTTTTATACTATACTAAGAAGAAATAGAGTAATTTAGAAATAATCAGGAGCTTTTCATTCAAGGTTTATGATTTTAGTAATTATATCTGACATTTTTTCTTACTGCAAGAACACAGAAATGAAAATGTTATGTCTCTGCTCATGCTACTGTGCAAATGTGTTTTTATGCTTTATATAGACATTATACAGAACAAGCATATGTCATTATTATCATCCATGCTATTGATGAATTAACTGAAAAACTTAACAGATATTTTAAAAAGAACCAGGGAGAATGATTAGATCCAAAATTGGTGTAGACACCCAGGTTCCTACAGGCCTCTTCAAGATCTGTAGAAGTGTATGGGGAAAATTTTAAAGAAAATGTCATTAAAATTAAGAATATATTGTAAAGAACACTTTCAAAAAGTGTTTTCTTCTTATGGGTTTTAGCATATGAAAGGAAAAATGAAGCCTATCAACTTCATTCATTTGGTGTCTTCAGATACATATTTATGATTTCACCAAAATTGCTGTGAGTTTAAACTTGTTTAAATAAGTAAATAAACCCTTTCTAGTAAGAAAGCCTTACTTGATCAGATGATGGGTTTATCTAGACCTCTGTTTGGTCCCTACCAGTATCATAAATAGGACTATAAAAAAGGGAAAACACGTCAAATGTGTATACTTTCCCCTAGGAGTTTCTCAGCTAACAATTATTTTCTGCTCATGGACTTTCTGGATAGCTGTGATTTCCACACGTTCTGTAACCCTTCATGGGCTTTCTCCTACTAGTTGCCCACTGATTTCTTGCAAACTTTCAGCGTCCTTAACATCTTTCTCCGTGCTGCAGAGGGAAACACTTCCTTCCCTTTGTTTTGAATGTGACTCCTCATTATTTCCCATTGCTGAGAGAGGCAGTGAACACACTGTTGCCATCCACCCCCTTCATACCAATCGTGGTTTTCAAGATATGTTCTGAAGTATTTTTTTTTCCCGGATTAAACATTTATCAAATATCTCCTCACACAGAAACCATTTGTTACCTTTTATTATCCTTGCTGCCTCTCTCCAAACGTTTTTCAACTTGATTCTGCCTACTGGGGGGAATCAAAACTGTGCACAAATGGTGGACTGACTACAGATTGGTATTGTGGCAAGTGGACATTCGGTAGTTTGGTATCTATTTCTTGCCTAATAACTCCCATAGAAAACTGATTTTGTTTTCTTGACCACCACAACCGAGAGCTGTGGTATGCTTTGACAGAAGTGTCTAATTTAACCCCAATACTTCCCTTCAGAGTAGTAAAGAATTTACAATATTAATGGTGAGGAACTGCCATAAAAATCAAGCTGTTAAATCAAAATCTAACAGAGCAGTAATAAACCTATATGAAGTTCTAATTTATGTCAAATGCATCTTAAAAAATCATAATGAAAAATGATACCATAGAAGTCTATAGCTGCAAATATATGACTAGAAAGCAAATTACACAGAAAATATTTTCCTGCCACTCAGTGCTGGCAGATTATTTATCTTTTAAACTACTAAGCTTGTTTCTGGATTCTGAAAGAATACAACATTATTCCTAACTCTTCAAACTAAGGAAAGAAAATAACTTTCACATTAAGCAAGGTCTCATGCTGTCTAATAAAAATCGTGAGGTTAAAATGCACACGTAGGAGTTATGCACCAGAATCTAATTCTGGTCTGAACTATTTGATTTCTATACTAGTCATTCTACCCCATAAATGTATGACAGCTATAACATTGTCTGCTCTTTCATTGGATTGAGGTGGTTTTGTTAGCCACTGTGTGGGTGCTGAGCTCATGAAGGAATTAAAATTAAATTGTACATAACTGCACAAAAGGGTCTGAACGAATGAGGATTCCAGGATGTTCCCCAAGCCGAAACATTCAGTTGGACCAATTTCATGTCCCTGTTCACATTTCATCTCATCTAACATCCCTGCAGTTACTCCCAAGTCCCTCTTGAGCCCCCTGAATAATTCAGTCCCACAGGCATCCTTTGTCACAGGGTTTGGTTGAGGACATGGTTTCCCCACCTCCAGCTTTCCTAGGTACACCACGTCAGATGTCCCCAGACTGCAGTAAAACTTCAACCAGCATCTCTAAGCTATTCTTGTAACTATCTTTGTGTCAGATTCATCAGTGTGTGCAGACTGTGTTGGAAGCCTCCTGGATCACTCTTGCCATCTTTTTTAGGCAAAACATGGGTACTAAATTGCACAAATCCCGCATAGATGCAGCTATTTAATTTTCTGTCCTATAACCTGAGTTTCTTATTTTTCTTTCCCCAATGGTTTATGCCCCAGATTTTACTGAGTTCTGCCCTAGGAAACATCAAATAACAGAAAGATATGTTTTAGGCATGTGCCAAGACCCATGTATCATTTAGATTTTGATAGCCAAATGGTGGCATTGACGAGTACTTTTAATGCTAGCTTGTTTATATATGTTCTTTTCAAGAGAGGGTGGACATATCCTGAATTAAGTTACAATATTTCTCCCTCATTTGCCATTCAAATTGCATTATAAAGAGCAGGTTCAGAATTTGTTTCAGATGTCATTTTTTTGTTATATGACCTGTTGTGACTTAGATTTCAGTGATATTTGGACTGAAAACAAATGTACTACTTTGGCTAGCTCCTAAATTTTACAGGAAAAAGTTTAACAAAAGATGCAAGTGATTTATCACTTGGAAGAGAACTCAGTAAAATCTTAGCAAGTCTTCATACTGTCATCAGATCTAAGGAAAATATTTCTAGCACATTATGAAAATGACTTTGACTCAAACAGTTTTCTTTCACCATACATGATGTTGAATGGAGGAAGTACAGACAAGTTTTTAGGCTTGAGAGTTTACATCCATATCACAGCTATTACTCTGATATTAGCACAAAGCGTGAATGGAAAAGCATTCAGAATTATGATACTTAATGAGAAGGAAATGCTTTATTTTCAATTTTGTTGCCTATACCTGCTCATATATGGTCCACATGGTCAGAACAAAAAGGGCAGATGCACCTCAGGAAGAAGGCAGAAGCATCACTGAACAGGAGAAGAGGGAACAGCCCTTCAGCCTCTGGAATAGCTCCTGCAGCCAGGCAGGTCTTTCTCCCCAAACCTGATTTTGGAAGGTTTGGATCCTTCCACACAACTGCATGAACAGCTCTTCTTCCCCATCCTCACCTTCCTTCTCTGCCTTGTCTGACACAACATGAAAGAAAGTATCAGAGAATGTTCAGGGCTTGACAGATCTACTGCCGTACAACCCTTAGTGACTTTTGATTTTGGGCAGGGGTAAAGCAGAACCCAGAAAACCCACAAAAATTTATTCATTAAAAACATCTTGTTGCCAGTTGCATTAGCAAACACACAGCAAATCTCCCATAAACCTGTTTTTGAAAAAAGGAAACTTGCTTCCTGCAGTAAGTTACATTTCTTTTAGAAAAACTCCCATGAAGTTTGGTATTATAGTATTTTATTTCCTAGTGATTTTGGCATTATAACATTTCAGAATTATTGTAATCTAGGCTTAGCTGTATAGTTAGCATTTTTTCCCCTGTTAAGTCCCAGAGACTTAATATTTGATTTTACTGAAAAATATTATCCAAGTTTCAATTGTCCACCTAATGCAATGTTTTAGTCCAGAAAAAACACCAACAAAAAAACCCCCAACAAACAAACAAAACCCAAAACAACAACAATAAAAAATCCCCCCAAACCCCAAAACAAACAAAGAAAAAAATCCCTCATAAAACAAAACAAACACAAATAAAATATGATCTAACTATTAAATTCCTGTATTATTCAGGAATATAGAAATAATATATAGATACATTTTTCTTACAAAAAGATGGCTTTATTATATTATCTACAGTAAATTTACCTAACTGTGATCTATGAAGTTCAAAATACGAGAATATGAGCATTTCTTTGAAACATGGCCAGATAATGCCTGCTTCAGCTATTGTGAGCAGTATGAGAAACTGTTCCCGTGCATTTTGCTTATAATTTAAACATATTGTGCTGTTGTGAGGGAAGTGTGTGCAATTGTGTGATGATACAAGCAGCATATTTAAAATAATTCAGCAAATTTGAAACACTTAGACCCTCGTAGAAGTAGAAATACTCTATACCTCTGACCAAATGTTTATCGCATTATGTAAGTCAGGAGTTTTTCAAAAAAAGGTTTTAGATTAAATATTGTTTTGTAACCTACATTGCTGCATCCATGTTAAAATCGCTCATGCAAAAACTAGTGGCATATTTATGTTTTTTTGATAATATTCAGCCCATAAGAATTCTATGTCATGCATATAGCTGTCAGGGTCAAGAGACAAGGAATTACTTTTTTTTCTTGGTCAGGTTTGAACACCTTATCTTTCTTGTATTTCTCAGTTAGAATCACAACTACATGAGAGAACTCACAGGCCTTTGTCTACTACACTACAGTATTTTTCATCCAGGTTGATGCTCCAGTGCTGATCATTGCTCCTTTACTCCCCTTGGCAATGCAACTTTGCTTTTTCCTTCTCTTCATCATCAGTCAATTCTGATTCAACTTCAAATGTAAAACAAAGACCACTGTGACTAGTGCTGTCAACTCTTCTCCCTCTCAGATGAAAGCAGTCAGACTACCTGATCCAAGAGCCCTATAACATTCTGAAAACAGGAACATTTCAGAGAGATAAAATTAAAAAGTACATAAATCTATCAAAATTTGAGCCCAATTTTACATAAGTGCAAGATGCAAGGTATTTTTTGCCATATAACTCCAGGTGTACAATAATTATTTGTGTTTTTCCCTGTGGACTGTACAATTTCACAGGTTGTTCCTCAGCATGCACTTTCTTAACTGGCAGAGGACATAAAATCTTGTAAGTTATATTCAACAGAAGTTATTTCAAATGTTCTGTGACTCAAGTATGACATAAAAGCACACCCATTTTTCTAAGATACACGTAAGTAAAGTCTTATCACATCTTTTTCTTTTTGCACACATAAATCCATTATTCCTGTTTTCTTCCAATGTTTAGTCCTAACTATGTAGCTTAAGCAAAAGCAAACACATAGTTTTCTTTAATAATAAAGCAGCAATCACCAAATAAGATTTTATGAAGTTTCATGACTTTTTTCCATGGTCAAATTAGAAGGAAAGGAATAGCCTTGAGACATAAATTTTTATTAAATCACAGACTAAGAAAAGAATAAAGTCACAGGAAATATAAATTACATAGGTACTTCTCAAGTTTCCTATTTGATCTGAACACTGAACACTTACTTTATAAGAAATGTTGAAAAAAAATATCAGCTAGTATTTCTGTTTTAGGAAGTTTGCAACTTGGTTAAATCTGCAGAATTCCTTAAGGAAAAGACATGATATAAAGTCTCAAGCAGGATTTTGACTTTAATTCTTGTGTAAGAAATTATTTTGAAGGTGATCTGTATGAAAATTTAATCATATTAACCATGCTGTGTATCAACACATAATTACGACCCACATTATAGATAATAGCAAATATTTCAGTGGATTTTGCATTCTATTTTAATTTATGGAAGTAGCTTTGTTTGATGTTTGAAAGGTTTACTGAAAGGCCTTCTTTCAGCTGTTGTGGCTTTGACTTAACAAGACTATTAAGACGTTCCTACAGTTTCATTTCTAATCCTTGAATTAATATTAGGATTAGAATTTTATAGTGAACCTGGGTGGGCCTCATTAAATCTCAAATCCTGCAAATTCTTGCTTTTTGGGCAACCCACAGTTTCGTGACTTTGGAAAATTTGAAGGACTGGAGCCTAACAATGAGGAAAATAAACCCCATGCTGTCACATTACTACCATACTTTCTTCTGCTTTTAGCCACAACAGGTGATTCTTTGTCCTAGTTTTGTTAACCAGCTGCCAGAAATGATATCAGCAAAATAATCGTTCTTCTTTGGCATGTAATATTCCTTACATGCATTAACTCCTGCAACTTTATCTTTACATGTATAAGCACAAAACACAATTGGGGTGGAGGATTCCCACTACACCAATGTAGAAGTAAACAGCAGACATGAATATTCTTGTTGAAGCCTTGGAAAGAGACTCAGACTCAAAGGCAAAAAATTTGTAAACATTCCTCACCCAATAACCCCACTTTGTGGGACTGAGCCCCTTTTCTCTTTCTTTGAAAAAATTTTGAAATGAATAGTCATGGTAGAGGTTATTGACCGATGACACAACCTGCAGAGGATTAAGATTACTTTTGTACCATCACAGGAAACAGCGTCGAAAGCCACTGGAAGGCATTTGAACACGAAGAAGAAGAGAACAGGAAGAAGAGAACTGTCTCTGCTTTTTGGTAGATCTTATCTTCTGTTGTTTTCCTCCAGAACCTAGGAAAATATTTTTATGTGACTAGACAGATTTTGTGGAAAAACTTTTAGTGAAGTATTTTCTAGAGGCTAGTCAGTCCATCTTCTGTCTCCCTCATGAAGGCCAAGATGACTTTCTTTAACCATCCTTGACCTCACTGCAAGCTATGGGCCTAAGAAAATAGGTGTGAGTATGGCTTGTGAGTGAGCTGTCAGTCTGGGTAGTCACAGCTGACTCTTCCTACTTGGAATAGTACAGGAGAGAAAGAGCTGTGGTGTAAGACATGGCTTAGATCATACAGTGTAAAATGTTAACACCACTGGCATGGGAAGTACAATTTCCACCCTGTCATCCCATGAAGATTGCTAGGGGTTGCTGAAGGGTTAGACAAGACTGCCAAAATTGCCATTACACTCATCTGATAACAGAGCTGGAATTTGAATTCCTAGACACGGTGTGATTAATGTGAAATCTTACAATAAACAATTCATTGGGGTTTTCTGTGGGCTTGTTTTGCTGAGGTGGTTTGGAGTGTTTTTTTTTCACTTTTTCATTTTGTGAGACTTGCTCTAAGATTTGCAGTGACAAGGAAAGGTGGTATGTGCCTTTCATTAAATTAATACCAATCAAGTATTGTCTGTTAAAAGACAATGCAGTGTTTATAGTAATAAACTTGAACTCTGCAAGGTTATTAAATTCTGTTCACCCAAATACATGTGGCTGAGGATAAAAATCACTGCTGCTTCCCAGTGCTCTATGCTGAATGCAGCTTGTAATGTTCTAGAGGATTCTGGAAGGAATGAAACATGTAATTCGTGATTAATTAGAGTTTCTGATTTTAATGAATTCTCATGGTATAGATAAGGAAAGGAATAAGGAAGAAAAACCTGTTAAGAAGCAGGTCTTATTATTTGCAAAGTTGTATGATGGGGGTCATTCACAAGGAGGGAATGTAAGTAGTTTTAAATTACTTTTCTTGTTTTGACTTGACTTTGAAATAAAGACTTTAATGTAATACTTTTTTTTGATTATGATGAATATTGAAATCTAGTGACCAGGAAGAAAACAACCTAAACAATTTTTACTTTAAAAAGGCTTGAGAAATTTCTCCTTTTTTTCTTCTTTTTGTTGTTTAAATCTCCTAGAATTTGATTACACAGCACATTCCAGCTATCTGCCCCAGCAGGCCCCACTATCAGGACTTTCTGATTACTACTTATGCATTGTTTCAGAGTGAACCCTTGAAGGATTTAATTTAATAGAGATTAGTACCTGTATTAAACAGTGGTTAATTGAAGCTTCTGAGCTCTGCTAAATGTTGTTCAGTGAAGTGAATTAGTTGCTTTAATTTTTGCTCTCTCGCACAAAAATATAACATTAAGTGAAATAAATACCTTTTCCTTTGGTCTACTAAGGGTGATATTATTTTAGGGCTTTTACCTTATATATTTCAAGATGGCAGTTTTCTAACTTATAGACATACCTCTGGTTCAGCAAACTTAGAAACTATGTTAATCCTAAGAACTCTCTCTTAGATAGGTTTAATTTTTAAAAAGAATAAATTAAGACCACCATGGAGAATGACTTATTAAATGTACGACCAAGATCTGTCATTGTCGTGTTAATTTTCCTACACTGTCTTTACACTAGAAATTCTTGCTTAAAGAAAAAAACCTAATTCTTAGTAAGATTTGGAAAAGAAGATTAAATGAAAGAAAATAACTCACCCAAAAGCAACTGTATTAAAAACACCTGGAAAAATACCTGTGCTTCTGTAAGTGTTGTGGTAACAAAACAGCTCCTGTTTTTGCCAAGCAGAAGAATTACTGCTGAGTTCCAAGGGCAGTGAGGAAAGGCTCAGTTCAGAGTTATGCAGGGATACCTGCAGTTGCTCTCTAGCACAGAGCTCTGGCCAGATTTGCTGGGAGGTAAGAGGCTGCTGTGGTGGCTGTGTTCCACAGGTATAGCCTGCAACACCACCCTGGCTGCAGCACTCCCAGGAGCTGCTAAGTGTGAAAGCTGGTCAGTACCAGCTTCCAAGAAAAATGTTAATAAATACACTTAATTAGTTACTGTTGCTGTTAACATCTGTTATGTTTACCATATTCAAAATACTTCCAAATAAGAAAACTTGTTATGGCAAGGTAAGTTTACCAGTTTAGAAGTGTAGCCTATATTCCGTGAATGAGACGCTTCACACCAAGTAAAACTGAAAGTAGTAACAAAAAGGTTGCAGCAGAAATTATTGCTATTTTTACACTATTTTTAGACAGACATGAGAGATGAAAGAAACACTGTAGTGGAGATGACTTAAGTGGATGTCATAGCGAAATGCACGAGGACCCAAATTTTAGTTTCATCTTTTGAAAAACATTGGCTGCGGGTTGCATTTGGCCAAACTTCACTATTGTTTCTGACAGGCAAAGCCATGGAAATCGGTGGTATAGCATCACTGAAATGCAGAGATGAATTTGGCCCTGAACTTGTCTGCTTTTATGTCAATGCTGGAAATACATTCTGTATCAGACTTCATTTATTGCATTTAGTGCTTTCTAATGTCACTCCCTCGGGCCTTGCCAGGCAACAGTGGTGTATTAAAGTGTCATTAACTGCACTAATCTGTCTGCCACTTCATCTCCAGAAGAGGGTCTGCAACAGGAGATATGACAACTAAAATCGAGTTCATTTTATCCAGCTTGCGGAATTTACAGATTCACAGCATGAATGAGGCTCAAATCAGCCACATCTGCTTGAAAAGTCTGCAGACAGAAGTGACAGGTCAAGCCAGAGTGGCTACTGATGTGGAGAGAAGCCTGATTTCTTAGCAATCCAAAAGACTGCACTGTAACACAACTGGGAATGTTATTCTCCTTTTCTCTTTAATGTTTCTGCAGCAATTTTACACCTTTTCAAAACAAAAAAAAATACTAACCCTCCATCTCTGAGGATTTGAAGTGCACTTGTCAGTTCATAATTATGCACAGAGAAAACACAAGAACTCATTGACCGTTTGGGAAGGTCGCAGCTCCCAGGGCACAGATTTCTGCATAAGAACGGGCACATCAGATCAGCAACCCCAAATGAACAGTGGCAGTAAAGAAAGCAGATCTGAGGGAGGAGCATAACTGGGTTGGGTTTTCTCTGTTCCTCCAGCTCTTGGAGACATTGGGAGCTGGTTGTGGGGATGATGCTGATGAAGGCCGATTTCCATTTACACGAATTGGAAATTTCTCATTACAACCACAGATTTGATACAGACCTCCTATTCTCTGTGTTCACACTTGAATGTTACTGGAGACCAAATCACTCATCTGCAGTAAGCATCTGCACTATGCAACACCTTGCAAGCCTCCTATTCTTTAATTACTGATCTGCAGGTTATAATTTTCAAAGCCTTCATAGCAAAGGAAGTAAGCAAGATTAAACTCAGACACCAGTAATTCAGCATCATGGCTCTAGGTGTAATATGTTTGAAGCAGACGTTTCAGATCAACTTCTGAAAGCTCGGTTCTTCACCAAAAAGAAGAAATCTAAATGGTTCCCCATTAAAGTTCCCCATGGATTCTCCCAAGTGTCAGCATTTTATGTTTTCCCATGTCTGCAAAATGCTCAAGGTAAGGAAGAATCAGAAGCTTGCATTTATGAAAATCACACTGTAAGCCTCATAAGCACAAGGTCTGCTTGTGAAAAATGCTCCACCCTGCATTATTTCCTCATGAAATCACTTAATCAAGACTGGAATTTTATGTGTCTGTTTTTACTAAATTGCAGTTTTTAAGAGCCTAACTGCTGCTGCAAAGTTTGCTTGTCCAAATAAAGGGTATGTAAAATGCCAGTTGTGATGCTGAAAATTGCTTGACAGTATTCTTTGGTTCAGGCTTGCTTTTCAGCACAGATAGCTGTATTCTATAATATAAGTTGTATTTCTTTTGTCTGTATCATACAAAATAAAAAATTTAGATACCTCTAAAAACTCCATGGCCAAAGGACTTAATAAGTCTAAAACCTGCAAGCTACAACCTCACAGCTGAGCTGCCCTTTGCTTTAAATGTCTCTTTTTCACAGCTTAACAAAGAATAAGACTATTACCTTATTCTGTATGGCAATGCTAACAGGATCTAGGTCACCTGGCTTGTTATATTACATTCATATGCAGACAGCTAGCTAGCTAAAGGATATGAAAATTATTTTTTATAGGGAAAAAAAGTCACAAGAGTTAACAACACATAATAAAAAATGAAAGGATGTCACAGGAGTTGAAAACGAACACAATATATCTTAAGTTTCTGAATATTTCATTTAGATTGTTATTATTCCATTTCCCCTACAGCTTCCTCATTAATGTCTTAGACTTCAAAAATCGTGGGAAAGCACAGAGAAACAAAGAAAAGAGGGTATTTTACAAATATACATGCCCAACAGACTTGCTATTTAGTAATGTACATTTGCAATGAGAACAATTTGTTCTCAGTTTAGATTTTTGATGGTATCTTGACATTTTTACCACAAAGCATGTATTGTAATACTGAAATTTTAGCTAACAGAGCTGAAGACACCAAACCAAGCATTTTTGGAGACAACCATCAAGCAGACTTTCCCTGTGACAACAGCTTGGGAAAGGGTTAGTTCTACTAGTACAGAATAGGCTCTGTTTATAATAGTTTCCGATACCTGAAAAAAAGACAAACCAGTACATGTGCCAGAGGGATCTTCCATGGTAAAAATTGTTTGGCTTAAAGCACAAAAGCAGAGCATCGCCCAGAATGCCTTTCTGCTAAGATGGGATGGAGCCCATCTACAGAAAGCAAAGCAAACAAATTCTGTATTTTCTTTTAAAATGACCCAGGAAATACTGGGTTACCACTTCCCATGCACTCCACAGCTGCTTTTTCAGGGGAATAATTCTATTCTGCATAACACAGTGAACACCTCAACGATAAAACCTACTTCCACCCTCTTTTTTAACAACTACATTTAGAAGTCATTCTCTTTCCTAAATGCCTTTTCTAAAATCCTTTCTCAGCTGCACCCAAAAGGCTACGTAATACTGGCAAAGTCTTGCCACTGTTATGAGCTTTCCAAACTGATTCAGAGTAGATTTTTGAGTGGTAATTTGGAAGTTTCATTTATGTTTTTCTTAAGCATTTTCCCTGTGTCAGTATCAAAGAAAAATAAGATAGTCTATGAATCTTTTAAAAGAAAATTGTGTCCCATGGTATACTTTCAAGCAAGTTTATGCAGATTTCTCTCTTACGACTACCCATAAATTCAACTTCCCTTTTATTGCAACAATGGATAAAGAACAATTCCCCCAGCAGTGTGATAGATTTTTGTTTAATCTGAATTTTTTCATAGTCAAGAAAGGATTAAATGTACATGTCCTCCCTCCATAATTATAAATCTACTCTGCTATCATTAATTTAACATTTATCACTTCTATCTGTAGTTACACTGTACTTAAATCCCGTAACTTGCAGATTTTTAAATGATTTATGTAACTTAACTGTTTTCTGTGCAGATATAAATCTACCAATGTTCAGTGTAAGCCTCATATGCCTGCATCTTAACATTAGGCATAGACATCTTGATTATCCTTAGTTAAATGAATCCAAAAAAGCAAACAATGAAAAAAACCAAATATCACAAATTTGAAAAAGAATGTCCCTACTTATACATATTTAGCTTTGTTATAACTGAGTGGGATTTTATTAGTATTTGGACATTTACAGATTTATTCTGTTAGAAAAAAACCCCATAAATTGCTATTAAAAAGTAAAGAGATAACACCTCTCCACCCTTCCGCAATCCCCCCACCAAACATTTTCCAAAATGAAGAATCTTGAATCTGATGTTAGTTATAAAATTTTGACTAGCAGGACTTGATAATACAAAGCACGTTGTTTCACCCTGAAATATTTTGTCAGTATTCAGAAGGCACATTTTCCATGTTTCTGTAAGGGCTGTTGCTCTTTAGTGTAATTGTTTGTGCCATCAGGAAGACCATCCTGTTATCAACTTCAACAAGCTGAGACGCAGTGATTAAATTTTACATGGGGTATTTATGGCACAGAGAGGCAGAAGATCAAGGCTGTGGTTACTTTCTGCAGTTCTTACAGAAACCCTGTGTTAGACTTGAGCTGCTGTCAGAATTAAAGGGAGCTAGCAATTCCATATCTATCTCAGACATTTGCAGCCAATCATGTAGATTTTTATTATTTTATTTGAAGGAGCTCAACTTCTGTTAGCAATAAGTCAACACAAAAAATATATATATTTGAAATGACTTTTTTAAGACTTAAACCGACATGACCTTCATTGAAGTCTCCAGTGACTATAACCCACAGCTTGAAAAATACTCTTTCAAGTAAATATCTATGCTTCTGACATTTTGAAGGACTGTAAACTGCAACAGTACAGGTGCAAGTGGCATGGAAAATGGCAAGGTGACTATATTTAGTATAAATTCTTCAAGAGAAGTACTATCTCCAAACTTAGAAAAATCTATCATTGACTCATCTCCACCCACAAACATTTAATTAAAAGCCTGAGAAGGACTTTCCTAGTAGCAAATCATTGCCAGAGTATTACCAAATGGCAACACATAAAGTGCAAGTGAACATCATGGAATTTTGGGGGCGGTTCAACATATTTATGTATGCATTCAAATTTAACCATAGATGATCCAACTATGTATTCCCAAAACATTAACTGTCATAGATTTCAATGCACAAGGCAGTGAAGATTCTGCCATTTCTACCATATCATCTGATATAAATCAGTTTTTTAAAACATTAAGTTCATATTTATTAATTAATCAGGACAGCTTCAGACCATAGCTTCAGCTATATTCTACAGCTATTTGTTCTGATACTAGTTATCCATTTCACTCCATGTTAAAAATGTTCCATATAATGATTTGAATCTAAGCACAACTTGAAAAGTTTAACAAACTTAGACAATTCACTAATAATTAGAAAACATGTAGAAATTGGTTACTACTCACTCTGGTTTTCAAAACAAATACAGCTTTGTAATTAGTATCAATCAAAACACTAAAAAGTTATCCTAAACCTTCAATCACAAATTTTCTTTTGGGATTAAATGTATAAATGATTGGCATCTGGATCTAAACACAGTGATTCAAATTCAGTTTCAATCTCTCTTGACTGAAGTGAGATTTGTGTGCATATATAAGAGGTGAATTTTGATCCAAAATACACAAGACACAACTATTTGCCCAGACAGGCTTAATATCTTGCAAAATAATTTTCTTTGAAACCAAATATACAATGCTGTTCCTGCTTTATTAATTCTTTCTGAGTTACAATATGAACAATTTATACAGCCTTTGTGCAGGGTCTTTCAGGTAATCTGCTTGGGGGAAAAAAAATTAAGACTATATGGGTTTATTCTAACCACAGCCAGAAATTAATTATCCTTCTGTATTTGTGTTAAGGGAGAAAACTGAAGGTTATTTTTAAACCTTCATTGCTTATTTAATGATGGGGTAAATGCCTTTTTCCCCATGGACTCTACAGGCATAAAGACTGTCCCTGTGTTCCATAATTTCTGGGCTCTCACTTCCATGATGTGCAGTAAACACATTATCACACTTTCAACACATTGCCAGAAAGATCCCAAGGGAAAAGTGGAGAATCCTGCAAGAGGACAACTTGAACACCATGTGTCTGTTACTATTTTTGGAACAGAAATCAACTTTGTTGGCTTAGGATTATGAAAAATAAATGCAAGTCTTTTATCAAACCTGGTTCAATGTTTCAAGCAGCAAAACATTTGGGATGTTTAAGATCAGAAATTTTAGTTCAGCTTGTTACACACCTATGTTACTACTACAATCAAAACATTCCAGATTAGCTATTAAGGAGTTTTCCAGAAATCATGGAAGCATCCTTAAAATTAGGTTTCTTTCCCTTAACATATTAAAAGCATCATATAGAAAGCATCAAACAGCAACAGAAACAAAAACCCAAACAAACAATTCAAAAAAGAAGTTGTCCAAAGCTATCCTTCTATGGCGGTCCTTAAGAAAGCCACAGACTTCACACAGAAAATTTGTGGAAAATCGGAATCCTGTAGTAGATATTTTACAGCTGTTATAGCTACTTCACGATGTTGCCAGAGGAGATTTTTTTCCAGTTGTATGGGATGCTTTTGTTTCTTTCTACTAAATTTCATGTCACGTACAGCTGCATGACAGACCCTGGTGCTCTCGCGGCTGCTGGTCACAGGAGCCAAGCTGAAGGAGGCTGCCTCACACACTGAAAGGGAAGGTATCTGATGCTTTTGTGAAAACGAAGTAATATCATCAGACCTCATACAGTTTACCTCTACCTAGCAAACTGGCTGAAATCACAATGCTTAGTCCCTATCTCACATTTCTGCTCAGCTATGCATTTAGATAAATGAGTTCAATTGTCTTACACTGTGCATTAAGATTAAATCAACAGCACACAAGACTTTAATGGATACCAAGTCCTTCCCACTTCCCTTATTTCCCTCCACCATTGTCCTCCAACCTACAATAATCTAACAAGCCAAAGGACACATCAATTTGTTTTACTACAAATGAACTGTACTTCAAATGATTTTCTGAAAAAACTGGCACTAATGCAATTACAGGGACATGATCTGCTGCTTTAAGATCTGAAATCATAACAAAGGCATCTCTTACAGGAAAAGTCTATTTCAGTGGTGCCTTTATAGAGTTATGTATAGAAAAATTTCAGCAATTTATGGCAATTTACTAATCTCCAGTTTATCGTGACTCATGACCTTACTGCAGCTCATGTAACACAGTCCTGCTATTTTTTTAACAGTCTCACACATTGAAAAAAATCATGTCCCTCTCTTCAGACTGGTCTGCTGATAGCTAAAATTTTCACCACAAAGCATAGAGTCTATTATAGGTGGGAAAGCTGGCCTTTTGAGAAAAGAAGCTAAGAAATAATATTGGCAATTTTTCTTCCAATGCACAGTCAGCAGGATGTGTATCTGAACCACACAGTACCAGCTTCAGGCTTGTGGAATAAATTGTCACGAGCAAAAACTCATGTTTGCAGCTTTTCTAGCTTCAATGGAGATCTGAGGTACAGTTTACCACTGACAAAATAACTAATGTGATTGCCCAGCCTGTGAACAGGAACCTCTGCCCTGAACTACCTGAATTAGAAAATAGTGGGGATATGCTGTAAGCACTTTTATCTTTCACATTCATCTTCCTCTCCCTATGTCACAAGACTATTTTAAATAAACTCCACTATAAAGGAAGTAAGTTATTGTGAGATGTGGAAGTTATGTTAGAGTTGCAGAAAAATTAAGAGGAAATGGGAAGAAAAGTAATCCATAACTGAAAATCTAAATGAAGATATTAGGTTTTAAAAACCTAATTAGGCTTTTAAAAGCTTCAAAATACAATAATTAATGGAGACTATTGAGTGCACTTCTAGAAGACCTAATTCCATTATGAAAGATTAGTATTGATCAAACAGATGTATAACTAGCCTTGAAAGGCTGAATTGGTCAGCCTTGCAAACATAGTTTTACTGCTGCACATGCAGATATAGGATACCAGTGGCTTTTTTTTTTTTTTTACCCACATAGTGATAGCTAAAAAGGAACATGCAAAATCTGAGTACTGGTCTATTTCAAATGCTTAAGCATCTTAGTGAATAAGCAATCTCTTTTTTCTTTTTTGTGTTTTTTTTCCTTTTTTTTTTGATTAAAAAATTTCTTCAAAACTACAGCTAATCAAAGGAACAGGTCTTAAGCAGCAAAATATAAATTAACAATCATTGCAGAAGACCAATTTTAGACATCTAAGTAAAAACCATTAAGTCAAATTCAAATCAAGACCACTGGAAGTCAGTGATTTCATTTTTACTGCTGATTTCTTTTTCAGCAACTTCAATTTTCTCTTCAACTTGGTTACATAAAGCAGTATGTGAAAATTTCTTCTTTTTGTATGTCTTAAGTACATAGCTTATCCTTCTCATTCATTCTCAGCATCTTTAGAGGCTTTTTCCACATGAGAAATAGATATTAAAAGCCTTCACATAATATTATATGGCTTTCTGCAAAGCAACTGTAAGGGGAGAAGTGATGCCAACAATTGTGCAATCAGGGGTTGCAAAATGTGAATACCTCAATTGGTCTACTGGACCAGAAAGATGAACCCATTTTTAGTAGTGTCACTTCTAATACATTATGGCAGTAAAGAAAAACTGAACAGCTTATTTCCCACAGATATTTCCAAGGCCTTAGAAACTTCTGTTTGAACCATTCTTTAATTATCTCTGGCACAGACTTCAGAAAGCTCTGTGCAGTCAAAAGTGAGAGTATTAACTGAATTTTGCTCTGGTTCAGTAACAGTACTTATAATTCTCATAAAATGTAAGAGTCAACTTTGTGCAGTATGTACTGTTGATGTGAACACTAAATAATACTGGAGATTAGTTGGAAGGTCACTGCTTTTGTTATCCTAGAGTTCCTGGTCTGGAAAATCCTGAATGATCTCAGTTCCCAGTGAAACATATGGGTGTTGCAGCTACTCCATGCCCAATGGAACTGGTATTTCAGCTCTGACTTCTCCCACTGTGACACAGCCAAGCCATCACACAAACACTGGGTTGGAATCTCCCTGTTGAGACAAGTTTCCACCTCCAGTGAAAATTCAGAGGATGTGTGGAGGGAGGCTGCTATTCTACACATCAGACATACAGTTTACTTTCACATCACATCTTTGGCAGAACACATGGGCTTGCAGCTTTTCCTTAAGAGCAAAATAAAAAATTCTGTTGTGTCAGAAACAATACCCAAAGACAGTTTATTGGATTTTTGATTTGACAGTGCTCAATACATACTCTAAGAGTTCTGTCTTCATGAATCTAAGCCTCAAAGTAGCATGAATTTTATCTAAATACTTTTCCAAATAGAAATGCTTTCCTGAAGCCCTCGGTCTGCCAGAGTGATGAAGCAATACTATTACTACAATCTTGGATTTCATAAATTCTTTCAGCTTTTAAAATGCACTAATTAGTTTTAGCAAGTGACAAATACATAATTTGAAAGGAGAGAAACAAGCACTTTCCCTAGACAGCATGATAATTTATTGCCATAGGCAATTATTTATGCTAATCCATTAAACTGTAATGAAACATGTAAGACGTACAGGAAAACAAATATGAACCCTTACTTGTAGTATCTCTAGCTTTTCCCGAACAAACATGTCAAAACATTGCTACAAAGTCTTAATCTGAACCAACACCAGCTTGCTTCACAAGTTTGAAAAAAATTGTTTGAATATAAACAATATTTCCTTGATGATTTCCCATTGACCACGTTTCTGCAGCTTAAAGCAAGTAGAATGGGATACTAATTGATACACTCTATAACAAAGTAACGTTAAGAAGTTAGACTTTTTAATACTTTTTTTGCTAACTTTTTTCCTTCATACTGGTGTTCATTCATTCCCTTCCCTCTAACAGATTATGCCTCATCTTTTCCTAGAACATTTTCAGCATCTCTCTTGCTTTCCCCTTACTAGTTTTTACTAGTTAAACCACGTACCTCCTCTTTTCACTTATCTCACACTCTATTTGTTCTGCTCTTTTCTAACTTGTTCTGTCAGCCTCTAAGCTGGTGACACGGGCAGCACACAGCTGGCTGAATACCACCTCTAGTCAGTGGTCCCTGCTCGCCCCTTGCATCATTTCCTGGTGACTTAGCAGGCTCCACTGAATGGCCACTAATAGGCCAGAAAGCAAATAGTTAATGAGTGCCGTGGACGATGGCAGAATGCAACAAGAGCAGAAAGTCAACACTATGTCATCCCTAATGCACAGGCGTTTTTTTGTCTCTGAGCTTCCTTTCAGGATTCTCAACTTTCATTTCAACCTCTTTCATATTTCTTATTGAAATCATCAGGCCAGAGATATGTAAATGTGCTGTGATTTTAGCATGTGTGAAAGGTTATAAAGAATAAATGTTTTCTGCCAGAGATGCTGCCTGAGCTATCAGCAGCTTCCAACATACTCCATGGAAAACAAAGGCACACGCACAAGCGCAGCTGTGCAGGCCTGGGTTGGTAGTCCATAGAACAGCAGACCAATGTTGGCAATATGTAACGACAGGACAGCCAAACCAGCCAAAAGAGCAGTGTTCATGCCTGACAGTGATGAAGTTTTACTCTGAGAAGCTGGGTATCTACCTACAAACATACCTTAATCCCTGTATATATTTTTATATATGTATATATTTGTATATATATATTGTAGAGGAGAACATAACTTCCTTGAAACAGACTGGTGGTTATGGTGTGATGTCAGTAACTTCTGATTTTGAACAGTAGATATTTCCTAAGGTAATAAATATAGATCTTCAGTCTATAACCCTCAGTAAGTGTAACCTTCAGAGGCAAGGCTCTCAGCAGTGACTGTGAGTCTGTGTAGTTAAATAAGAACCAAGGTTTGGTGACTGGGCAGCAAACAGAATCAACTACTTAAAGCATATGAAGGAATCACAACCTTACTGCTATAAAACATCAAAGAAAATTTATAAGTATGCTGCATTATCAGTGCTTCTTTAAACAACAGGCTTCCAAATATCTTTCCTGTCCTCCCCTAGGTCACATTGCAGGTTTTAACTTTTCACACATGAAAATAAATAACAAACCAATGGGTTTTTTTGCTCTGCAAAAAACTAAAGGACTGGATGCAGCTTGTGTTCTGGTTGTTCCTCTTTTACATTCTGTTGGTAAGAAAGTTGTATGTCAAATAAATTTAAAATCCATGGCTTGAGTAGCTTGGCACATAAGAGCTTGTGCTTAGCATATCAGTCAGAAGCCAAGATTTATAAACAATCTTTAAATACTGTTATTAGGTCAATATAATTATCTTGCATGAAAGAAAAGTCTCTTTAGGTGAGGGCAGTTCTAAATCAGATAAATCATTTTCTGAAGATAGGTCTGTGCTCTTCATGACTAAAATTTCAGTTACTTAGAAAACTATTTTCCAGCTTGTCTTTAAGTAGAGAAAGGACATATTTAAAAGTATCCTTAAAGAAAATTTAAGTTTAGTGCTATTTAGCTGATTTTTTTTCTGCAAGTTTAACATAACATTCATCTTGTCTTTTTTGTCTTTCTGTTCTATAAAGCTTAAACCCTATAATGTGCTGTCTGTTCCATTAAGGTGAACCATTAAGGTAACACAAATGTTCAGAATTGCAAATTAGATATGTGCACTGGATACTTACATTCAACCTTTTCTATTTCTGATAATTTGTCTGTTTTTTAGTAAAACTAGAGGCTCTGATTATATTCCCTGAAATACTGTTTCAGTCTCCTTGCTTATTTGGTACCAGGAAGAGATGAAAACTATTTTGGTAGTCAGATTTATTTGATGAAATCTAATATTTTTTATGTTCCCCAATTTGCCTTTAATTGCTAACCGGCTTATAGTGTGACAAACCATAGGTTTGCCCTGCTTTTGCTGGCAAGGTAACCCTTTCAATCTGCGTATTTGACTGTTCTACTGTTCAGATAGAAGTTGAACAGTGTTATTTCCATGGGAAAATTACTGCGATGCAGTTTTTTAACAAGCTTTCACCAGGGGTGGACTTTCAGGTAGACTCAGAGGTGTTCAGCTAAATTAATCCCCCTTTAGAAAAAAAATTTAGTGTTCAACCCAATCAACTGATTAGAGTGCAAAATAAAGAAATCTCCAAACTAATCTGGGATTTTATGCATTGTTATAGTTAGGTTCACTGGCAAAGATGAAGGTGAGCACAGGGGAGGGATTAAATAAAAATTAAATAGCTTTTATATGAACAACAATCACAATGGATTATCGTAGGTCTGCTGCTCTACTTTGTGGATTGCGATACACTCTCCTAGTAAGTGAACACAGCAGGCACAGTTCTGGCAATATACAGTTGATGTTTTGCTAGGAGCACGAATAATGATGCTTTTTGATGTGTATAGGATAGGGGACAATCCACTCGTGATGATTTTTTCTCCAGCCTTTCTGTGATGGTGCAGATGCATCTTCATGTCTGCCAAACACAGCTGGGCAGGCGGACACAGGGCAGCACTATACGTGTGAGGGTTTCTGTTACACAGCAGGAGAGAGCACTGTGCTAACAAAGATGATCAACTGCAAAAAAAAGCCTTCAAATTCCAAAGGCAGCTGTCACTCGTGTTTTAAGCAGGATTTCCATGGTCTCTTAAGAGAGATGCACAAAGAGAGCTATTGGGTTTGATGCAACGCAGCAGACACGCTCTATCATGAAGTACTTATATACAGAGTAAAAAGGAGAGAGACTTGTAAAGTCATTTTACTTTTGAGAGTATCTTGTAGAACACATTACCTGAAGAAATAAGACTACTATAAGATAGAGTAACTTTACAATTCTCTATCATTTATATTTCCTTTTTAAAATTTTTAACTAGAAGACATTTTAGTGTACAAAAACTCTGGCATCACCATCTTTATGTTTTGTTGAATCACTAGCATACTATGATTATTAGACTGCATCTATCACTCAAAATTTAGAATAGCCTCCTTAGTACCAGTCTATTTATAGTCTTCATATAATTAGGCTGCTATCCTGCTATGATTGTGAGGCAAGTTAGTTCCATTTGGCAGAAACAGGTGATTAAAACAACCCTCAGGTAGCTCTTGTCCCACTGCTACTGTCTCCTAACTGGGAAATTAAATTATCCTGGCTCAGCAGCAACTCCCCTTCCTACTTGGACTAGTACCTCAAAGCAGCTGGTCTCTGTGGCTGTTTACTTTCTTCCTCCAGGCAAGGACCCTCTTGTCCTTAGCTGTAGACCTGGTCAACACTGGTCTGCCAGAACTGCAATCCAGAAGTTTCACCAGTAGTTTCACCTACAGTCAGGAATCTCATCAGTAAAGCATTTGACTCACTCTTTAGACTGACTACAGGATGTGTCTTTATTATTACATTCTTCTTTGCAGTGAGTTTCTGATCCAAAGAATAGAAAAGATTCTGCATGTTCCTTTAACTGCAAAATTAATTTCTTAGTTACTGGGAATCACTTTTGCTCATCCTTATCAAGGGCACAAATCTTTGCATTTCCAGCAGTCTGAGCTACTGAAACAGCTACAGTCTTCTGGGAGTTCAACAGCTTACTGCCACACGCTCTGAAATTCCTCACTTGAAACATAGGATTTAATGGCAACAACAACAGAGACACATTCTGAATGGGGTTGTTCCCATCATTTTTAAATCCCACTCCAGATACATTTCTGCAGTTAACTGAGGTTTAGATTTTTTCTCTTTACCATGACCTACTTTTCATCCTGAGATAAATACACACAATAGCAATGTAAATGTCACTTTTTACAAATAATAAGTATCAGTTCCAGCAATCTCTTTCTCCAACCTCAGTTACTTCCCATAAGTTATCAAAATACAACTGGAAGACGAATTTGAGATGATGATAGTGGTTTAGAGGACTGTTTTCAAACAAAAGCTTTGCCTCAGGATTTCTTTTGGCAAAGAGATACAGGACCTAGAATTGATGATATTGAAACAACATTTAAGATTTCTTTATAGGATACATTAAACTCCCCCCCAAAAAAACCCCCAAAAACCCACAAACCCAAACCCAAAAAAACCAACCAACCAACCAAAAAAACCAAACCAGAAAACCACACAAAAGAATCCAGTAACGTCCTCCAAAAATTTTCAGGTAACAATTTCAGCATCCACTTCCAGATCTTTCTATTCACAGAAAATTCTCCAAGAGCATTGTATCATTGAGATTTTTGACCAACACTAGCAGATCTGCAAACATTTTCACCCTAACATGTAACCTCCCTTATTTAATCACTAGCAGAGTGCCCTCCTGCCCTCTTCTATCTGACAGAAGTATATAAAAATAGAGGAGGAATTAGAAAACAAGAAAAGATTTCCCCTGCCCAGTCTTTAAGTTTTCTGCACCATTTTGGAACAGAGACCAGAATATATGTCGAGATGAATCATTTTCTGAAAAAATAACATAGAATTATAAGAGCAATTATATAAAATTCAGACAGGGAAAATCAAATTTTAAGCTGTACTTGTCTTTATGAGATTTTCACTATCTGAAGTCAGGGTGTGTAATGCAACATTGGACATCATTTTCTCTGTATCTACTTTGTTTGTGGTATTAAATCCTTTCTCATGGAAAAATGAGTAAATTAAATATCTATTTATTTAGATATTTAAATATCTATTAATTCTTGAATTTGCTAATTGAAAAAAGTTTATCATTAGTTGCTGTTGAAACAATGGAACTCTTACGTTGAGCAAACACATAATTTCCTGCTTTTTTTAGCTGAAAATTATGAGTAATTCAGGTCTCAATAATTAACAGCATTCTGAAGACTATGGCCAAAGCACTGGAAAAAAGTATCATCCTGTCTTTCTCATTGCATATAAAATAGTGCTGCTTTTGTTGCCTAATCAGTATAATACTTTATAAGAAAAAAATGCACTGAAAGTTGTATATGAAAATATGAATACTTTACACTTATTCCTTCTCCCCTGTCAAGGTGCTTATGTAGCTGAGAATGATTTTCCTTTCTTTCTTTGCACTTTCCATTTGCAGGTTCCATTTATATACACATCAGCTGATGACAGGAAAACGAACATGTATCATAAATAATAATTTAATAAATCATCAGGCAGACTCTAGTAGCTTGAAACTATTCAGAGCCCTCTTTATTTGGTCTCTACAATGATAAGCACCTAACAGATATAACAGTTTACAAACAGAATTTGGAATTTGGGGTGATAAAAAAATGGTGTTTAATAATAGCACCTTTTTTTCATCTACAACAATTTTCCTTTCCTTCTGAAACTGACATCCAAATATGAGAATGAGAGATTCTGGAAGACAGAAACTCATGAGGGTTGTTTTATTTTCCTGTACCTCATAGCATCAATTTTCTTAGGTGATTAAAAATCCCCTACAAGCATTTTCTTATCAAATAATACTTTAAAATACATAATTCTCTAGTTGTCATCATCATCTTCAATACAGTAGTGGAAGTGGAAGATGGTCAGTGGTTCAATGATATTTAGTCCAACAAATACTATTTCCATTGCTTGAAGAGTAGAAAAAAGTAGAAACTTACTAGCTCTTTTTAGACTGTATCAAAATTAAAGCAGTCTTGTCTAGGAAGGAACATACAAGAAGCAGTATCTTCTGAAAAGCACATCTATGCCTCTTGCCACTCACAAAATAGTGCTGGGAGCCAGTTTCTCTGGTTGATTTCTTATGCTACACTGAGCAAACCAGCTTATCTCACATTTGTTCCTCAGTAAGCTGGGGATATTATTTCTTGAAGGCCTTATAGACAGGAAACATCGTGTCTAAAGTGTATGAATTTAGTTATGCAATATTAATTGAATTATTAATAATTTAGACTGCACTAACTCAAAGGACCACTGTCTGAAAACAGAATCTAGTTGTTGCAGGCACTTCACACACAAATACAGGGACTCAGAGCTCAGCCTAGTCTAGACAGTGAATACAAAGACAAGCAGAAGTCGAGAGTAGGAAAACAAGACTGCACTGACAGCAACAAAATGAATATTAGAACTTGATTTTCATCTATTCCCCTGATGCCATATTATAAAAATGTTATCTTGCAACCTGATATCTTTGTTAACAGTCATGGCCTGTTTTGAGCTGCGTATCTGTCTCCCAAAACCTCTCTTGGATATATCTGTCTCAGTCAATTACTTTTGGTTGCACCTTGCTTTCTTCTTGTCAGTCCCTGTATATATGAGAGTTGTTTGCTGTTACAGACATTTCTTGCCTTAACAAACACAGAGTCACATCCACCCACACAGTTTATTGCTAATTGGACCACATTTATCCTGTTCTTTGGCCTTGGATTTCTATTAGCTCAGCTTTTTCATGCTGTAGAAGTATTCCTATTAGCTCAGCTCTCATATGCTGTAAAAGATATTACGTTACACAAAGGCCTGGGGTTACAGCCAGTTTTCAGGGACTTTAGTATGATACTTGTATATTTTTAATGTTTATGCCCTGGGCATGCATAAACAGAGTGTACTAATACACTCTGTTTTATTTTAACAAACCACAGCAAAGCAAGAGCTCAGTCTTCAATAGGAATGCCAGAGGAGGCAGGAAATGTTTCACAAAGATACACCTATGGCACTGGCCGGTCCCACATCACGGGAGACACATCATGAAATGTGCCCACATGAAGTACCATAAATATGCACTGATACATATGGCTTTTAAATTTTTTTTCTTCAATACGAGGCAACTTGTTCAGGTAGAAATCTGTTCATCTGCCATGCTAAGAGTGGACATGCCGTAAGGAAGAGGCGTATATACTGTACTATGTATTATACATATATATATAGCATACATGTACTCCAAGAAGGGGATATTAAAACTCATAAAAATCTAGATGCATCATTGGTTGCACTTGAATAAAGAGATTAAAATATGCAATCTTTGAAATCGCTCCAGATGAAAGTCACCTAAGGACCTACCCAAGTTCTGAGTTAATTGTATTATCCTGAAAAGAACATGAAATCCAGATCATGATGGTGTCTCATAGACGTTGCATGCATTAGCCCAGGGCAGTTTCTGTGACAGAAGATAGCATGGATCCCATATGCCATTGTAGCAACAAATGAGCCTAGCGTGAGTCCAAGAAAGAGGCACTATACATGGCTTACTGATTCTTTAAGCATCTAGTTATTTTCTGTGCTTCTAGCTAAAAGCAGCTCTTCTTTTCACCTGTTATGTGTGTTTCCTGATAAGTAGAACTCTGCTGCTCTAAATAATTTATGCTACAGCAGATTGCCATTGAATGGTAGAGTCTGAAAAAGTTCTGTGTGCTGGATACTTCCATTAAATGTTAACTTCAGCATTCCTTCTTACCAGGACATCTGCAGGGTATCTTTTCTCAATGGTCAGAAATTCATCTCCATTCACATACCATTACCGTGTAATACTGAATCAACACCCCCAATTTCATCAGAATATGTTTACAAACATCATATACATAGCAGAGACCCATCAGGTACTCTGCAGTGTTTATTTTAGGCTAACATGGATGTTTTATATTGCCCTCAGACATATCCTTTCCCCATTTGGCATGTATGGCATAAAGATTCTTTGCTTAAGGAAGCTGAATTGGATCTCACATGTGTAATGCAAAGTAAAATTCATCACTCTTCATCAACGAAGGAGCAGCGTTGCCAACAGCTGGAGGGAGGTAATCCTTCCCTTGTCCTCTGCACTCCTGATACCACACTTGGAGTGTGGAGTTCGGTTCTGGTCTCCCCAGTACGAGAGAGACATGGACATACTGGAGAGACTTCATTCAAGGGCCACAAAGTTAATTAAACGATTGAAGCATCTCTCCTATAAGGAAAGCCTGAGAGAGATGGGACTATTTCCTTCTAGAAGAGAAGACTCAGAGTGTCTTATGAATGCATATAAATATACAAAGGGAGGGTGACAAGAAGATGGAGCCAGGTTCTTTTCAGTGGTGCTTATAGACAGAACCAGAGGCAATGAGCCCCCATTGACATAAATATGCCATTTAAACACAGGAAAAAAATGTTGAGCATTTGAACAATGAACAGGTTTTTCAGAGTGACTGTATAATATCCATCCTTGGAGATACTCAACTCCTGACTAGACCCAGAGCTAAGGCATCTGCTGAAGCTCACCATGCTTGAGCAGGTGGAATTGACTAGATTTTCATTTCCAAATGTCCTTTTTATGTTTCGTGGTCTGTAATTCAATAAAAAAGATAATATTTTCCCTTAACTTCTGCTCACTAGTTTTTACTTTGCGAAGTGTCACCATTTCATTATCCTGGCTCGGTTGCATAGGGTGTATGGAGGCTTTGGAGTGACTGTCACTGATCTGCATAGATATAAAGGGTGATGTGATAAGGGTGTGATACAGGTTACAGGGTGATGGCAGCTCCTCAATGCTATCACAGGTAATGATTTGTCTAGTAAAAAGATCTCATCTGTTGATATGAAGAACTGTGTAGCACAGTAAGAACAGCTACAGTTCAAAGAAGACTTCAGGCCACATAACTGATTTTTTTTCTTTTTTTTTTTTTTTTCTTTGATTTCACAAATATTTTTGGGGATCTACTGAGTATGCACCACATGCCTCACTGTATCCCTTTCCAGAGGTCAGTGCCATCACCTCTTTGGATAAAGCAAGAAATCATCCTGACATGACGGAGAAAGCTTTGCAAGATGAAGTGTTTCAGAATAAAGAGCAGCCTGAGGCTGTGGCACTCATTACAGTCTCAGAAATTTATCTGTGGAGGATCTTCACAAGGAAGAAATGTTCGCTGGTGGTGGACTGTGGTGGAAGGAGTAATATAGGGCCAACGCTGTGACTGACAAACAGGCAGTGATTGTCAGGAGTGCAATGTTACTCCACCATGAATCAGTTCAGGGGTATGTTGTTAGCACAGCCAAAAGCCTGACAACAGGAAGAAGTACAAAGCATGATTCAAGTTTGCATACTCAGGTATTGATAGTCATGTAATCACTGAAATCAAAGTAAAGTATGGGTTGTAATACTGATCCTGACCAAACACTCAAGCAGTAAGCCATGCCAATCTTTGTGATGCTTTAACCTTAGCACTCATATTAGCTAGCAGAAAGCTTGCTTGAATGCATCAGCGTGAGTTGAATCAGCCCTTTTATTAGGGCATATAAATATGTAGAGTCAAGATGTCTGAATTACAGGTCAGCAATTTTCATAGTCTTTCTTTTCCAGTGCTTACCAGGAATAAAGGCCAGCTGTAAGTCTGGGGCTCGAAAGCATATAAATGCATATCATTACCTAAGAAACCTTACAACTGCCTATTTATTGGCTTTAATATCTTCTTTTAGTTTTCCCTTATAGAGTTGCTTCTTACTAAGCTATTCCTTACAGAGAATTAAAAAAACAAAAAAGGTTTTTGGTGGAGATCCTTGTAGGAAGCAAAATGTAAGCATCAAGCTACATGCAAAGAACTCCATGTTATTAGTCTGTTGCATTCTCTATATTGAAACTCCTGACATTTCAAGTCCCTCTGTTAGCACTGGAGTCCTCGTTTCTAGGTCACTGACCCTGGACAATGTGGAGGACTTGCATATAGTCTGCAGTGTAGCAGAGCTCTGCCCTTGGAACAATTATCAGAGTTTTCTTTGTTGATTAAATGAGATCCTACTCATCACCAGATTTTTTAAAACCTCAGCAGATTATTACGGTGGAGAATGACTGACAAGTTTGGTTGTGGGGATTACAGCCATTATATATACATGACAAATCAGGACCACTCAAAAGAAAGAAAAAAGGAGAGGCTGGAGAAGGATATCTCAGATCCTAAACAAGAACTTGGGTCTGATGACTACTCTGCTCAGTCATAGTTTCTATAGGATCTCATTTAACTCTTGGCTATTGAAAACTGTGGATCCTGAACTTTCACAATAGGGCCATGAACAGAATTATTTGTATTCACGTTTCCAAAGTAAAAGTAGAATTTAGAGACTACATCAGGCAAAAAAATAACTTCATTAAATGTTCTGCAAAAAGCATGAAGATGTTAATCTCTAGACTTTGTTTTGCTATTAGGTATAACTCTTATCTCACTGCCAAAAAGATGTACCAGGAATTAGTAAAATTCAGTTTTGAAGAAATGTAGGTCATTAATAATCATATATGTGTAAATAAAGAGGGAAAAATTCTGATAAAACCTAATTTTAATTCCAAATTTCTGTTTATTATTTCTCAGCACCTTCCACACCACAGAATGGCTGCATTACTATTTTTATTTTTAAAAATTGTGATTGGTCAGTGGAGATGCACTTTGCTAAGTACCACACATTTTTGCGTAAGTTTACCCTGATGAATTTAAGGATGGGTCAATTCCAAGTCATAACATTCCTATTCTGCCTTTGTCTGGTACTAAAAAAGCTGTATCTCCCAGGGCAGACAAGAGAAATGCAATTTTCCCCTCACATTAGTTCTCTTCTACCTCCTTGTTGAGATTGCAAAACAGTCTCCTTCTGGAGAGAGATTGTTGTTTACAAACATTAAATAACATGCTTTCAGTACATTACCGATGGATGAATAACAATATTGGATCTTTGAGTACTTAAGCAAGAAAACAACTTTTCTGCCATGCTGTTAGCAATTTCAACAGAAACAGCCTTTGGGGCCTCATGATACCAATTGAATAGTACCCTCTTCAATTTATTTGAAATCCTACCAATGACACATTTTATTTTAGCTTTCACTGAGAAACACCAAGCTTCCATCCTCTTTTATCGTGGAGAATAGCTATAATACCCATCCAATTGTTAAACTTAAAAACGTGTTGATTTTTTCTGGAAATTCACATTATTCAAGGTTAGCTTTACAAACAAAATCCCAAGCAAACATTTTTTTCTCAAAAGTCACTAATCAAACACAAATGATAGAAAATATTTCCATATTTTGCCATCTATTATGTAACAACATTAGCACTTAGACCTGTAGTGAGTTTCTGAAGTGAATGCTTGTATGACTTCCCTTGCTAATCTGGGATATGAGCGAGTTTCAGTGAGTATGAATCATGTTCCTTTTCGAAAATGGTGTAAATTGAAAGACCTGTTCTCTGTGGTTTCCAAATGTGTGCAAACCCCAAGTGGGGACACAAGGCTGGTGAGGCAGTTGTATGAGTGTGAAGTTCCTTGGGACACAAAGCACACTGCATGTGCCAGCAGACCTTCAAACCTTCCACTGCCACAACAAACAGGTGGCAGTGCTTTGCATACGTACAAAAAGCCAAACTGCACTGATTATTTCATATTTTCATATGATTATCTATCCACCCCATGACCCTCCTAAGGCCCAAATCTCATTAACATACAAATATGGCAATTCTCCTGCTTTATGTACCCACTCTGCCTTCTCTTGCCATCATCAATTGACAACCTGTTGTTTTTGTTGTTCTTCCTTTTCTTAACGTTTTCCTCATGGCAAAATCAATTCCATTGATCTCCTAAAAGATACAGCTCGATGCAGTCTATGGCCCCAAGCAAACAGAAGAGTTCATAAACTGTTGTGAAGATCAAAGTCTTCCCTGACATTGGGTAATATGATACTTGGCAACACTAGGGAAAAAAGTTGATAAATGATCAGTCAACCTGAAGAACAAGAAGAGAAAAGACCTAACAAAATTCCAGAAAACATCTAACAAACTTCAAGGAAAGGAAAATCACTGAACTTGTGATCTGAGCCAGTAGACACACTGGAGATATGTTCCTGCTCTGGCTATCTTGAACAGACCTCTTGGCATAAGCACACCACAGATCCTGCTGGTGACAGATACCTGCCTGTGTACCCATGACTGCAGATTCAGGCTTATTACACTGGAGAGTCTGGAGGAGATCTCATCATCTGAAGTTTGCATTCCTTGAACCTGCACTGCCTCTCTGTGGTGTGCTCCTGGCCACTGCTAATGCCAACAACTTCCTGTGCCAGTGATCGCAGTTCCAGAATGAGTTTTACACATTTTGAGAATGGAGACAGTAGGCAGGAGGATTTGGGGCCTTCTGTTAGCACTTCAGCACCTGGAGTACATCATGGTTTGGGTATTCACTAATAAACCCAGGGCACAGGGTATCATGTAGCATTGCCACAATACGGATGGGTAGCCACATGCTCCCGGTGATCCTGCCAGTTCACAGAGAGGAGGTGTCAGCATCCTCCTTGAAAGCCAGCACGATGAGCACCAGGGACTACGGGTCCTCCCAGGACAGGCAGTAGAGCTGTTCCTAAGTTTTCCCTGGGGCTCTCCCAAGGCCTGCATAACAACAGCCATTTTCACACCTGCAGGCCACCCTGAACATCCTCGCAGCTGGCTTGTATGCTCCAACAGTGCCAAGGTTTCCTTCACAGGGTGACAGCAATGTTCTTGCACACAGATATAGGCAACCCCCCAAAATATCATCACGGGTCGTGAAGTCAAGGCACTGGCTCTTAGCAGAAGTTTTCAGCTGTGCTGCTCTACATCCTAAAGCTTTGAACTAACCATTGATTATTCAGTGTCTTTGGGTCCAAGTAGTACCTACATGATAATATATTCCCTGCCCCTCACTCCCCTTTTTCTTTACCATTTTACTTCAGCCTCCTCAGAGTCAGGAAGAGATTCAGGCCACAAGTACTGTTGTGTAACTTGGCAACATGAAGGGACAAATAGAAATAATGTGAGCAACTAAGCAGGCACAAGAATAAATGACATGTTACCATGGTTGCAGTAAGATGTACCACCATCTGCAGGAGGGAGAAGAAAGGGCAGTGTGGCTTCATGGACCACTTAGTTTCCACAGTCAAGTGCGTGATTTTTCTTTTCACAGTTTCAACCCCATTCATGACAAACATAGTGTATATAGGGGGCTGGTAAAAGTTTGGCTGAAGTAAAATGTCCAAAGTGCACATCACATTAATGCAGGTTCTCAGCACCAACTGCAATTGTGCACCACATTTCTTCTTAATGCAGAGCTAGTTCTAGTAGAGATACATCTCAGGAAGATCTCTCTACTCAGTAGTCCCATGGGGATGCAACATTTTCTTTAGTTAAACTGCCTATTTAAGCAGACAGACAAAAAGAAGCTAAATACAAAATAATTTAAAAATCTTTGCCTTTTCCTACTCAGTGTCCCAGATTTAATTTATATGTACACTATTTTGATCAAAATGTGTAGAAGAGTATATATGCACATTTCTTTATGTAAATTTGCTTGATCGTCTTAAAAATTTAAGTCAGTTCTAGTCCTATGAAAGTTTTGAATTAAATTATTCATTGAACAGCTGAGGAACAATAACATTTAGTAAATTAATAAAATTCAATAATTAACAATATATTTACTCTCAGTTATATATATTGTTAACTATCAGTTATAGATAATAATATGTATTCTGTTGTATTTATATGTACATACACTACTCTCAGGCTATTTTTATTTTGCTTGGATAGGTAGATCTCAGTTGTGAACACATTATAGATTTGAGATGCATGGCACATAAGTTTTAGCTTCTATTTACTTCCATGGACCTTCCCTTCACAACAGGCATCTCAAGTTTGCTATATTGCTACAGACGACTAAATAATTTTCTGGAGCACAAGTACAAAAGGTTTCTAGAGAACTACAGCTGTGCGAGTCCATAAGACATCAAGTTTTTTGGAAGAAAAACAATCCAAATATTTCTCTAGAAACAGAAATAAACACAAACGTCTCAAACATGAAATGTATTTCATACCATAATTAAGTATTTTCCTCCTGAATTATAATGGCCTGGTGAAAATACTTGAGGCATCTTGTAAGCAAATTATTATTGAATCATTAATTATTTGATTAATCATTAATTATTGAACGTCTTAAATCTTAACTGATGTATTTCCAGAGCTGATAGTGACCATAGTAATTTTTATGCTACACGTTGTGCAGCAAATATTCAGCAGCATTGTGCTTTCCTGAGCAAAATAACTGCCTTTACGGATATCAGAAATTGCTGACTAAATGGAGAAGAAAGAAAAATGAAACTTATAAAAGTAGTTCACAGCTCATAGCAAACTAAAATTTAAAACTTGAAAAGAAACTAAAAGCCAAAATTGAAATACACCTTTGAAACTGAAGTTAACAACACTTGTTTCCTTTATTTTGAAGTTGTCCACACTCATGTCAGGACCCTGACTGACCAGATAGCACAATTTTGGTTTTAAAGCCAGAAGTATAATGTGCCTGAGAAGTAAAGCCACATAAGGATGACAACCGAAAAAATACAGAGAGTAATTCTGTGGATGTCTTGCTTCTAAAAAGCGATCATATAATTTATCAGTTATGAGCAAGAACTTTTCTCATTAAGAAAATCTGATCATAAAAAATCCTGCAGTAACTGAATGCTCAGAAAATGGACTCAGTAAGTTTACTGAGCAAAGTATACATATATGCAAATAAAAGTAAACAAGAAACAAAAATAATTAGTTATCTACATAAATTTCTAAATATATTTTACCAAAACTGATCAAGTGACATCTTTATACAAAAAAGCATTTTGACCCATCAAATACTACACCTCTCACCTAAGCCTTTTTTCACCACTATTAAAACTACAGCTTTTGAGAATACTGGAAGGACATCTTATAAACTTAGTTTGCCACTCTAGTATTAAAGTCTGAAGTTAAAATAGACATTGTCTTCTCTGATGAAACAATTTTTTCCTTTATTAATTGGATGGTAAATTAATTAGAATAAATTGTTTACTTTATTGACTCCAGCTGTATGGGATATACAGCATATCAAGTTTGGATTGTTGAATTATTCTTTTTCTTACTTGTTCATTAAACTGCTTCTGACAAAGTTGCTAAGCTGGGCTTAGCACTATAGCTGAGAAGGCTGAGTTAGAAAAACTTCGGGAGTTTAGATAAGAAGTCCATTGATGTGACACTCATTCTTCCCAGTGATCCCTTTTATGGATCTCTGAGCAGCAAAGTGAAGTATTATTTCAATACAAACAACTGAACAGCAGGCAAGCCATTTTAACCAGCACCACAAAAATAAAAGGCTCTGAAAACAAAATAAATGACAGTGACCATCTGCTGACATAGCCATTAAAACTAACCACCTCCTTCTGGCAAAATACTTAAAGACAATGCTATAATGGTTCATGGCTATATTTTGCTAACTTTTGCTGGCAAAGTGTGAGAAGAAATCTCCAGTTCTATAGGTAATGATACAAAAAGGTGACCTGGAATCTGGCTGACCTAAGGATTAGGAAGGCCAACAGCTTTCTCTGCCTTCATTACCTCCTGTCTCTCAAATAAGATGGGGAAGGATGTCAACATGCATTGCTTACCACAGGAACCACGATCTTTCTGAGGAGGGTTGATGCAAGCACGTGCTTATTATCTTTATGGAAAGAAAATATATTTCTTCCAGCCCAAAAACGATTAAAATCAAGATCTGAAACTTGTAAACTACTATGAAACCAGAACATGAGTCTCTGGTCAGGTTAAGCCATAAGGACATCTTTAACAAAGAAGTTGAGTTTATTTCACATGGAATATGCCCTTCCACAAGGTATCAGACGATCAGAGGTTATCCAAGGGATCAATTTCCACTACAGTTATTGATCCACCTCTACCAATATTTTCTGTTGTTTATGACTTTCTTCACCACCGTGTCTCTAGCTATCATTCAGGCCCTTAGAAGACACTGGTATATTTTAACAATGTCTTGCTCTTTGCCCATATACTGAAAGAGAACTTCACATCAGTACTATTATTACAACAAAACAGATGGAACATTGTTTCCTGGTCCTAGAATATATGTATTTGGCCACAGGACTTCTAACATCGCCTGTCCTTTTGGATGCCTTTTATATCAGATTTCTTTCTATTCCAATGTTCTTGCTATGATTTATCCTCTGCTTTGGCAATATTACATTTAATCAAAAAAGTTTACGGATGCAAAAGTCTTGAAAATAACTGACTGATTTCTGTTATCAAAGAGGCACAAATATATTTTTTCTAATAAAGTGAACCTTACAGTCCTGTGTTTGTTTGACAGAGACTGGCAATGCTTTCCTTGCATATATTCATTTGAACTGATACAAACAGAAACAAACCATTATGACTAACTAAGGATTAAGATTGTCAGACCATGAATAGCAAAACCACTGTCTTTCATATTTTTTAAGACCATCAATTTCCCTTATAAGCATTTAAATATATCACCCCCATTTTGTTATAAGTGCATACTTCTCTCTACTCTGTTCCTTTGTAGCCACTAACAAGTTTAACCATCAACCTAAAGCCCACTGTCAGCTCTTTTCTAGCTACTGATTAAGTGAAGGTTATCTTATTGAAAATGACACCATGACAGGTGTCATGGAAAGTGAAAGCAATGCCCAGGAATCCCTTTGCTAAACCAACCTTTCAAGCTCTGAATAAAAGAGACCCTGAGCTGCTCCCACAGGACTGATGTTATTATTGTTCCTAGGTTTAGAGAAACATCAGTAAAAATCATGCCTTAGAGACACCTTTAGAGCTATGGCACCCACCACCCAGTGGTAATGGTTGTTGTCTCATTTCTGACAAAGAGGTTGTTGCAATGGGGAGGCTGCAGCCCCTGCTGTGTCAGGAAGCCAGTGCCCATACCCAGACTTGCTCCACCACTCCTGGCATTGCACTGTGTGGTCCCTTCCAGGCTGTAGCTATGCTTTTTGGGGGTGAGGTAGCTGTGACCAGTTGAAAAGTAAAAGGATGGCAAGAACTGAGTGCAAAGACTATAACAAAAACGAATGCAGAGCTTATCCTTGAGGTAGACAGTGCTTTCATAGAGCACAGACCAAAAAAACCCCAAAACATAAACATACCATCTCAAACAAGAAATCCACAGTGGTGGTAACAAATAACAAAACCGGGATGCTGAAAACAGAAACCACCTCTTGATTTACATTGCCTGTTTTCTTCTAAATCCATGTTTGGTATCTCAGAGCACAATGAAGGTACAGAAAAAGCTTTTCTGGCAGATTAATATGAAATACTTTCATATGTATACTGTCTTTTCTGAGCTTGCCACTTGAACACCATTGAACACTGCAGCACAAATGGTTTTATGATTGAGATCCCTAATGAGAGTCAGTATAAGAAGAAAAGAAACATGATAAGTCAGTAAGACAGTGGTAACTGTCAACAGACAGAGAAGTGTAAGACAAGCTAGAATTTGCCATCCAAGATAGAAAGGGGTATTTGGAAACTTCTGCTCAGGTACCAGTGGGTCCTCACTACTTTTCAGCAGATGGCACTACAGTCCTAGTGTTGGACTTAATATGCACACTTGGACTCCCAGAACGGGAGTGCCTCCCTGTTTATGCACGTGGCTTCAAAAAGGGATTTCACACTTTGCAATTGTTTGAGAAACAATGGCCAAGCAGAACTAATTCCCCCTATGAATGCAAATTGTTCTTAAATCATAGAACTCAGAGAAGAGATGCTTTCACAAACAAATTACCAATTATTTTGCAAATGTAATCTGACTATGGTCTGTTTTAGAAACACATTGTGAAAATATCAGTGTCAGATAACACTAGTTATTTACTAGAACACTGTTTGTGAGCTGTCAAACAGTATAAAAGCTCAGGAGAAAGAATAAAATCTCTTTTGGCATATACACCTATTAAGACTAAAAAGCAAATGCAAATTGCATGAATTCTATTAGGGCCTTAAAAGTCAAACACACTTTTTAAGAGAAAATAACATAGTCTACTGAGCAAAGAGAAAATGAAAAGAAGCATTTTTCCTGCTGAGAACAATAGGCATTACAATGGCAGAAAACATCACCCTTATCTAGGGCAAGGACATGCTACATCTTTCAACGGTGATGACAGGAAATTTCAAGCAATTATTTTTAATTACACGAGGCAAGCTCTCCATGCATATTATAAATACATTTTCATTTTTTTAAAAAGCTTTCTTCTTCATATGGGTGCAACTGTTCAAAGGAAATTAGTTCAGCTGACTAAAAACCCAGTTTCAAAAACCCCAGCCTCTAGGGGATTCGGCACTGATTAAAATGATAGTTTTGAATGCCACCTGACCAAGACCATTTGATGCTATACAGAAAGGGTGCACTGTGATTCATGGTAGATCATTCTTCTCACTCCCAATTTAGCTACTAGGGATTACGCTGCATGCCTAAACTGCAATACGTACTCTAGGTGCATGGACACTGACACCTAGAAAACACAAAATCCTTATTTGAGTCACCTCCAAGAAAGTAAGAATGTGACAATCGAAAACTCCACCACTGCTTCAGTTTCTTTTTATTTCATGTGAATTCTAAATGAAAATGTCACCTTCTTTTCCTCCTGAGACTTTAGTGGTTTTCATGTTTCTATGGAGACCAGACTTTCTAAGATGTTAAAGTAGTAAAGTTTTTATAAAATGCTAATTCCAAATTTTTCCCCAACTTCCACCATGATTTTAAGCAGAAAAATTTACCCTAAATAAGGAAAGGAAAATTGCTAGTGAAAAGTTAAAAAAAAATAAATAAAGAGAGAAAATGGTACACTAGGGCAGTTTCCCAAATGCCATAGATGATCAAAGAAAATATATTATGACTGTGTATATCAGAATCAGTGGAAAGTCCTAATAATAGCATCATAGAAGATGCCCTACATCTAAACTCTGATAAAAGGGGCCTTAGTATTCTAACATGACTGAAACACAGCAGATGCATTTCATAAAGGCCTACTAATCCAGTTAGACTCAGAGAAGAGATGCTTCTGCTCACACTGGAAGCAGGACAGGTAAACTTTTCTCCTGCATTCATTTAAATTTTAATCAGTTTTGCAGATTTCACCAAGCAGTTAGTATGGGGCCATGCTTGAACTACATGGAATACTTAGCATCAGATCATGTTAAGATACTTCCTTATACTCCAAGGCTGTTCTTTACTGCATTTCATGGTCCAGCACCCTCTGATGTGTTATTTATTACTAAAACTCTCTATCATGACAGCAGAATTCCTATGATTAGCTTTCTATGGGGAGGCTACTCAGAACCCAGGCTAAGTGCTGTTTATTTTCTGTATGTACCAGATCATAATCTGCAGGGATACCTCAACAAACTACAGGGCTGGATAATCACCAACCATATGAAATTTCACAATCCACCCACACAGTTTATCCAGGAAAGTGCTGGATTCTGCACATGGAATGGGTCAGCCCTGGATGTATGGACAGGCTGGGGAACAGTGCTGTGGAAAGGGCCCTGGGGGTCCTGGTCGATGGTGAGCTGAACATGAGCCAGCAGTGCCCTGGCACCAGGAGGGCCAAACGTGTCCTGAGGGCATCAGGGACAGCATGGCCAGCCGGGCAAGGGAGGGGATTGTCCTGCTCTGCTCTGAGCTGGGGCAGCCTCACCTCCAGTGCTGGGGGCAGTTCGGGTGCCACAATGCAAGAAGGATATAAAGCTATTAGAGGGTGTCCAAAGGAGGGCATGAGGATGGTGAAGGGCCTTGAGGGGGAGCCTTCTGAGGAGCGGCTGAGGGCACTTGGTCTGTTCAGCCTGGAGAAAAGGAGACTGAGGGGAGACCTCACTGCAGTTACAACTTCCTCATGAGGGCAAGAAAACGAGCAGACACTCTTCTCTGTGATCTCTTCTCTCTGGTGACCAGTGACAGGGTCCATGGGAATGGCCTGAAGTTTTGTCAGGGGAGGTTAAGGTTGGATATTAGTAAAACATTTCTCACCCAGAGGGTGTTTGGGCACTGGAACAGGCTCCCCAGGGAAGGGGTCACAACACCAAGCCTCTCTGGCTTCAAGAAACATTTGGACAATACCCTCTGACACATGGTTGGGAATGGTGCTGTGCAGGGCCAGGAGCTGGACTTGATCCTTGTGGGTCCCTTCCAAATCAGCTTACTTTATGATTCTGTCATCTGAACAATAAAAGCAGGAATTAAAGCAATGGAAGCCAACGATTCTTTTTTGGATTTCAAGAGACTTCAACTAAAGAATGAGAAGAATTAATTTGAGCTTTGGAAAATATTTCTGAAAACATTTATTTTCCTTTGCTCAGATGAACTCCTTAGAGCATACCAAATTTGTATAGCACTGGATATTTCTTAAGATTCAACTTGGGCATTGTTTCTATTTACCAAGGAAGCACAGCAGAAGATAAAGCCAGATAGGAAAAATTCTCTTCTTTTTCATAAAGAGCCATCTTCCCTTGCATTAGTTTAAGGTTGTATTTTAGTTCCTTTTAGTCAGGTAGTCCATTTTTTTTCAGTGTTCCATCACCCAGCTAGATAAATACAACTTTTCTTAACTCAAAACTAGCTAAAAGTAAAGCTGAGACTATTTTAGGCTATGATTTGCCTAGTGAGGTCTCATTCTGAAATATGCAATTCACATTACCTACTATATTTACGTCATATCCATTCTCATACAGCAATTACTTTCCATTTTGTGTTTTGATTTTTAGTGTTTTTTTCCTATTGCCCTGGAAGTAACAGCATTTGTTGATTTATATCTGTCTATATCACAGCTCAGACAAGTATTTTTGTTACACATGGCCCAAGAAAACTTTGTTAACTTTCTACTAACTGATTAATTACCTAGATTATAGGGCAAGCAATAAAAGGATCTGGTAAGGCACTTACTGCATTGAGTTCTCACTTCAGTCATATATGTGAAGATCAACTAGTACCAAGCCCAGAAGATGTAACTTTTTGACATATTGCTGCATATCAAAAACTGTGCTAGTACATATTGATGACATTTAGTAGATTTTCTGTGGGCACCTTCTGATACACATACTCCACTTTTAGGCTGTATTTGACCTGAAAGGAAATTCACCTTTAGCAGATCACAGCTATTCCAAGAACATGCTCAAACACTACTTTCAGATGCTAAAAATAGGAAGTGGAATTGTCACAAAATAGTATAAAAAAGGAAATAATGGTTTACAAGTTGGTACATATTAAATGATTGTGTGACCTTTTTGCAAGCAGAGGGAAGCCTTTGAGTTACATAAGCTTGGCTGTGTCTGTGTTCGGAAGGTACCTGAAGAATTATGTAAGTTTTAATTTTTTTTTTCTAATGAGCTGAATTTCTTCTGCATCTGCCTTGCTCCCAGTACATTCCCCTAAATAATCAAAGGAGTGTTTACAGTTAGGGCAGCACAGATTTCAGCACAAATATTAATCTGCCCAAAACCTGAATACCTTATTGAAGGGTGAGTGGTCACTGATCAAGGTATTAACCTCCTAGTTAAACCTCCACTAAAATATCTGTAGGCCAGGTGGTACAGTTATTATATAATACATGGTTACAGTTTAAAAAAAAATCCTAAAAAAAAATTTCCCATTTGCCTTCCTTGTTTTTTAAGTTAGAATTGTTTTTATGCAGAATAATAAGAAATAATTTATAAGTAAAATATCTGGCAGAACAAGACATAGAAAGCCATTGAAACTGGATGACACATTCAAGAGCTTCTTTATATATTTATAAGATGTGTATAAATGTACATAAATATTTATACATTTATGGTTGCTATCTGGTAATTAAAGCAGTTGGTATGCCAGAGAACTCTGAGATTTTAAGCAGTGAAAGAAAGCAGTCATAAGCTTATAGGATCACCAAGTTTGGAAGAGACCTTTATGATTATCCACTCCAACCACCAATGCAGCACTCCATAAACTCCTAAATCACATCACCCAATGCCAGATCCAGATGCCTCCTAAACACCTCCAGGGATGGTGACTCCACCACCTCCCTGGGCAATTCCAATGTATGAACAACCTAACAGTGAAAATTTTTTCTAATATCTAATCTTAAAGCCATTTCCTCTTGTCCTCTCCCTGCAGGCACCGTAGTGGACACGGCCCCCCCCTCACCACAGCCTCCTTTCAGGAGTTGTAAAAAGCGATGAGGTCCCCCCTGAGCCTCCTCTGGACTAAACAACCCCAGCTCCCTCAGGTGTCCCTCATGGCAGATGTTCTTCAGTGCTTTCAGGAGCCTCGTTGCCCTTCGCTGGACGCGCTCCAGCCCCTCAATGTCCCTTTTAAAGTGAAGGGCCCAGAGCTGAACACAGACTTGAGGTGTGGCCTCCCCAGAGCCCAGTACAGGGGCACGATCACTGCCCTGGTCCTGCTGGCCATGCTGTTCTTGACACAGGCCAGGATGCCATTGGCCTTCTTGGCCACCTGAGCACACTGCAGGTTCATATTGAGCCAGAAATAAATTTAAAAAAAAAAGGAAAGCAGAAAAAGAAAAAAAAAGAAATAAAGTAACACACTTGACACACTTGACAAGTAAAAATGAGTTTGTTCCATACCCATTGTAACTTCTGGACAAAAGCATTGACTTTGGCCATGCTACACAGGGCTATGGTAAAACTGCTTACTCTAATTCAAGGATAATCTGTAACCAGTAGGTATTTCTGTATACTCAGAACAGGAAGACTTTAATTTTTTACCTTATCAAAGTGTGCTGTTGTCAAAAGTTTTGAGAAGAAACAACCATTTTGCAAGTCCTGCCCCTCAAAAATAATATTCCACCTTGTTACATATGCAAGATACCCAAAAGCAATTGCCCAGTGCTTATGATTTCTTTGCTCTCTCTCCCTTGATGCTTCACTGCAGACAACACACTGGATTTTTCTCAGAAAGCATCAAAACTGGTTTGCTCTGGGAGTATGACAGCAGGATGGACAAAATTTTATGGCATTGAGGGGTATTCCATGCACCTGCTTATGATAGCAAGACTAGGCTCTTGCGTCCTGAACATCCCAAAGCAGGTGCATGCTCAAAGGAGGCTGTGATCCCACGGGGAGCCTGCACTGGAGCAGGACCTGTGGAGAGCCCACACAGGAGCAAGTTTGCTGGCAGAACGACCCCACAAGGTCCCCACACCGGAGCAGCCTGTTCCTAAAGGACTGACCCCATGGGAGGGCCCCACAACGGGGCAGCGGGTGAAGAACTGCAGCCAGTGGGAAGGATCCACGTTGGTGTACTTTGTGGAGGACTGTTTCCAGTGGGAAGGACTCCACACTGTGGCAGGACAACAGTGTGAGGAGTCTTCCCTGGGTAGAAAGGAGTGTCAGAGATAAGGTGTGATGAATGGACTTCAGACCCCAGTCCCCATCTACCTGTGCTACTCAGGGGTAGGAGACAGAGAATTCAGAAATTACACTGAGCCCAGGAATAAGGGAGGGGTGAATGGAACCTACTCTCTTTTGACTGGCAAGAAATTAAATAGTGTCCATGTGTCCTGGACAATAGTGTCCTCTTTTGCCTGTGACAGTAATTGCTGAGTGATCTCTCCTTGTCCTTATCGCAACTATAATAAGCCATTGGTTAGTTTTTTTTCCTGTATTCACCTGAGGAAGGGAGTGATAGAACAGCTTTTGTGGGCACCTGACATCCAGCCAGGATCAAACCAGCACAACTGCACATGTGTAACACTAATAAAAATATGTATATATATATATATATACACACTTATATTTTATACATATTTATTTATTTTAATTTTATTTTTATATATTTAATGAAAAGGTATTTTCAGAATTTACTTCGATTCTTACAGAATTATGATTATATATGAAGATGCTAGTATAGGGATAAAAAACTTTGCCTGAAAAGAGGAAAAAATATTTCCTCTGTCAAAGCAGAAATTCTTCTTTGCCACAATGCACACACATTGACTGAGAGATAAAGACCCACAACACTCCATGCAACCAACCCATCAAGAATGAAAGATGCTCCTTCACACCAATTTTCAGTTGTGAGGTTTTGAATTTTAAGAAGCTCAAGCCTGGTTTAAGAAAGGGAATCACCAGTTTTGCAAGAAGTATCACAGAATGCCAAGCTGGAAGGGACCCACAGGGATCATCGAGTCCAACTTCCGGCCCTGCACAGGACCATCCCCAAGAGTGACACCAAATGGAAGACGATTCCATTAAAAGAGTAGCTAAAGCAGTTGCACCTTTGCACACCCCATGTTACTGCTTCCAACATGGCACAGAGTTATACAGAAACAGCCAAATGCATATGAAATTTCTCAGTGAGAAATGAACATATGTGTGAAAGATGGACGATGGAACCACATGAAGGAATAAGGAGAAATAAGGAGATGAGTATTTCTGAAAAAAAGCATAGACTGTTGTAACAGTGCTTTGTCAGAAAGTGCATGGAGTCTGTGGAAAGCTTGAATAAATTGAAAGGAAATATATGTGGCTTTTTTTATAAAGAAACAAGATTACAGAAATAAAATTATCTAAAATGTGCACATTATTAACTACATTTTTCAAATAATTTCAGAACAAGACTAACTTCTTCAATAAACCTTCTACAAGACAAAGTGGAAATTCTCCCAACAAGTCAAAATTATCCTATAAAGAAATATTTTGTGAAAAAATAATTACAAGTGAGTTGCAATGAACTGCAACTGCTCTTGCACTTTGCAGATATATGCTTTATCATATCACTGTTATTGTGGCTGGATGGCAGAAACATAGACCTTGGAATCTAAAACCCTGCTAAGCTGCTAATGAGCCTTAGGCAAGGCTGCAAAATCAATTGCAGTAGACAGGTTTATATATTTCTTTATAATATAGTACAAAAATATTTAAAATAACGGATCTGAAGAATAATTAGTTCAGTTTTGAGTTTTCTTTCTTTGAATTTTTACTGAAGTGAAGACTGGCCAAGCAGTATATTCTGGTATAACACATTTGAATCTTCTTAGTCTTTTGGTCTGAGGGGAAACCTCATATAGCATTACTCTGTATGGATCACTAGTTATCTGTGATTTTCAGTGTTAATTAATCATTAATTAATGATTTAGCTAATTCCCTGCCTAATTTAGGGCTACAATAATTTTGAATCAGCATATTATAAACTACTACAGTAATTAAGAAAATTTTCAATTCACTGTATGTACGTCCCTGTGGTGATTTTTGTATGTCAAGAAAATATATATTAACATAGACTTAAAAACCCTGATAAAATACAAATGGCCCATAAAATAATCAATGACTGTCACATTCATAATGGAATGAAGGGATACAGTGCTTAAAAAAAGCCTTCCCAAAACCAACAAAAACATAAGAAGTTGTGGTAGATACAGAAAAAAGGTAGATATTGAGGAATTATTAAAACTCTTCTATGGCAAAAGTGGTTTTTGCCAAAACTTTTGAGACTGAGTAGAAATGTGGCTTGGAGGTGAATGTGGTGAATTTAATTTTTCACCTGTCAGAGAGGGACTGTCACCCACCAGCATGCTTAGGAGCAGGGTTTTCCCTTCCCATCTCTTGCTGGTGGGTGACACTAAACCTCTCTGCATATGCAAAAATCCATGGAAGAACAGAATGGAAATTCAGTCCTGCTATTGCCTTGAGAACACTTTTACCTGCAGTCCAGTACTTTTCCTCTTACCCTCAGAGTCTTTTCTTTGTTAGTTGGTGTAAAATGGGCCTAAAATTCTGGAAAAATAATCCCTCACCTCCAGCTGTTGAATTAAGTATATTGAAGAGCAGCTATTTCTCCAGTATAAAATCTGACCTGATGAAACTGATAATAATAATAATAATAATAATAACAACAACAATCATCATCATCATCAAAATGACTTACTGGGACTTCAGACAGTTTTCAAGGAGGATAGTAATGGAACACCAATATTTCAGTTCTGACTCTGAGAAGCACTGAATCATTTAGATTAACTAAGCAAATGTTGACTTTTCTTTCCCATATCCTGAAAAAATAATCTAACCAGCAGACAGGTAAGAAGGCTGTATCAGCCTTTACTTTGATTTGCCTTTCTATTGCTAGTAAAAACAAGAATGATGGAGCAAAAATGAAGCCATTTTTAAAAATTCTGCTCAGAAAGATATCTTTAAAAAGATTTATTTTTCAAAATATTTTTTATTAAATTCACAATTATTTTCATTGGAGCTAATTAAATCTCATCAACTTAATGCAATGCAATATGTACAATGCAATACGTACAATGCAATATGCTTTCAAATATTGGCTTTTTTAACACTTGCTTATTCTGTACAACATCTTACACTATGAAGTGTTTGCATGAAAAAAAATTAAAAATTACATTATTGAAGAATTGTTAGACAAGTAATTCTAAATTTTGGAGAAAACAGTACTTCTTGAGGGAAATAACTGAAGGAGGACCTCATCAATGCCTGTAAGTATCTGCAGGAATGGTGTAAAGGAGCCAGGCTCTTCTTGGCGGTGTCAAGTAATAAGACAAGAGTCAATGCACAGGAACTGATGCACAAGAAGTTCCACCTGAATATGAGGTAGAACTTCTTTACCCTGCAAGTGACCAGGCACTGGCACAGATTGCCCAGAGAGACTGTGGAATCTCCCTCACTGGAGGTATTCAAGAACTTTCTGGACAAAATCCTGTGCCATGTGCTCTGGGATGATGCTGCTTGAGCAGAGGAGTCAGAGTAGAGGACCCACTGTGGCCTCATCCTGACCCATTCTGTGATTCTGTGAAATTCCCACTTCTGCTAGAGATCTCCATTGTACTGATCTTTTTCCTTTGCATTTATTTTTCTCTATAAATTTAATTTTTTTTTGTTCATAATTGTCCTATTTTGCTTCTACAGAAAGCAATCTGTTTTAATCAAATATGCCACTTCCCCCAGTTTTTCTTAGAAGTATGTGTATCACCAGGAAAGAGAAATCTTAAATGTTTCCTTTTTATTAATATGATACATACTACATTCTTTCAACACTGTTTGGAGATGTGACAAAATGTCTTTAATTTCTACACACAAAAGACTCTATTTACAATTTAATACTAAATATACTTCGTTACCAGCTGTCACAAATCCTCTAAATAAAAGATTTTTGGATTAAGATTAGAGCCCTGCAGTAAAAGCACTAAGAATTCCTTATATTCAGTCAGGTATGGTCTATACCATTTGTTTCTGAGTACATCCCATTTACAGATGTGCTAAATCAATAAATGCCTGTAATAGCAGCTCTCTTTAAACTCAGATGCATTGATTTTTCCTGGATCTGGATTTCATAGGTATTGTTAAATATGTTAATGAATAATAACAAAATTCTAAATGACTGTAAATTTTTGTTAATATTGCCTTATTTATCAGTTCTCTGGAGGTTTGATATTCTTTAAAAATCTATAGTTCACGCAGCCTTAGAAAATAATAATTTGAACTATTTTCTATACCACAGATCAGTTTCCCAAAGTGTTCTTTTGCAGTGACTATCTTTGCAAATTCATCTAAAAGGTCATACATAGATTCTTTTCTATCCCTTTAGAGTATTTGAGATAGTTCTTGCCCTTAAAAAAACCCAAAACTTTCTTACTTTTGATATCAGCATTGGTTAAGACAATACACTTCAGTTTTTTCTGCTGCTTTGTAGCAGCAGTAGTTTTCTACTTATAACTGCTGAAAATAATGAAAACTAACATGTAGATATGCTATTTGCATGAAAATATAACTAGAAAGACAAATGGATCTATGCTGTACAATATGCTGACCTGAGCAGGCTGGGGGAAGGACACAAATTTGCATCCATCCCAAGCACAAGAACAGGCTAGGCAGGAAATGGATTGAGAGCAGTGCTTTGAAAAAGGACTTGGAGGAGGTGGTGCACGAGAAGCCAGACGTGACCCAGCACTGACAGGCCAGAAAGCCAACCACACCCAAAAGCAGCGTGGGCAAGGGAAGGGATTCTGCTCTTTTGCTCTGCCCTGGTGAGTGCCCACCTACAGTGCTGCATCCAGCTCTGGGGCCCGAACATAAGAAGGATGTGGACCTGTTGGAACTAGGGCACAGGAGCGCAACAATGATGATCAGATTTTTGAAACACCATGCCTAAGACAGGCTAAGAGACTTGGGGTTATTGAGCCTGGAAAAGAGAAGGTTCCAGGGAGATAAAGGAGCACCTTGATCTCTATAAAGAGATAAAAGTCTATAAAGGCCCCGCAAGAGACCCTTGGAGTGGGACTTTTTACAAGGGCATGGAGTAACAGGAAAAGGGGGAGTGGCTTTAAACTGAAAGAGGACAGGTGTAGATTAGATATTAGGAAGAATTTGTTTACTCTGAGGGTGGTGAGGCACTGGGACTGGCTGCCCAGGGAAGCCATGGATGTCCCATCCCTGGAAGTGTTTAAGGTCCTGTTGGATGTGGCTGTGAGCAGCCTGGTGTAGTGGAAGGTGTCCCTGCCCATGGCAGGGGGCTGGAACTAGGAGATCTCTAAGGCCCCTTGCAATCCCAGCTGTTCTATAGTTCTGTGATCTCTTACTAGACCATAAAAAGGATATGCCTATTCAAAATAATGGTGATCTCAATATACCAGGAGCAATTCAAACTCTGCTGAAGAACTAGAACACTATTTCCTGTTTGGTTCTTTCTTCAACCAGCTTTTTGGCGTTGTAAGCCTCTTCTGTTTCCCTCTCTGAAACACCTTTAGGCTTTATTGATTCACTTTTGTGTATACAAGCATCCCAAAAGGATTAAGTTGGGTGAATACCACTGATTTAGTCCAAACAGGGATTTCTATTCTTAAACATTCTTTTACAATTTTTCAGACTGCCTGCACTCTTAATTTTCCATCTCATGTCCCACTCAGTTGACACAGTAAGGAAAAGCCACAACACCTTTGTTTATGTTTGTGCTGGGTTCGGCCCACTAATTAGAACCCCAAAGATTTAAACTAACTAAATTTGACATCTCATCAAAATATCATGGAGAGGTTCATTACCCTGATGCTTATTAGACTGCCACATTTATCTGGAATTCAGAATTAATAAAGAATACAGGAGAAATGCTAAAAAAATGATTTTCAGCATAACGTTTAACATGAATAGGGAAATGTTACCCAAGATGTTACTCAAGAATAGACACCAAGTGATACATGAAGTCTATATTGTTCATCAAAAATCCTGGAAGAAAAAAATTCAAAACTACAAGCAGGATTCTCTAAGTAAATGTTGTACAAAGTCTGTAAAATATTCTCCAGCATTTTATTCTTTGTACTTAAAGGCTTTATATTGCTTAAGGCTGACAAGAAAAACAGCATCTGTAAAATATAGAAATTTGATGATTCTTGACAGAAATACTCCTGGGAGTAGTTAACAGCTGTATGCTTTGTCTTGCACATAATCACTCCTCATCTTAAACAAGAAGTGCTGGCCTGATTTTTAGGAAGAGCATTCAATGCAGCTGCCAGGAGAGGAAGCAGGGGACCACTCTGCACCCTCTGCCACACAGATGCTCCCTAGAACCTCTACATTCAGCTCTTATATGATCCAGAGATGTTCTGGCAACACCCCCTTTCCTCTGTTAATAACATGAGCGGCCAGAAGGAAGCAGAAGCCACTGCAGCAGTTGCTTCCCACGAAGGGATGTGCTGGCAGGGCGGGTGGCACTGCCTGCTCTGTGGGCCTCGCAGCAGCTGCCTGCAGGCGCAGGAGCCCCCAGGCCCACAGGCCGGCGTGCAGCCCTCTGCAGGCCCTGCTTCCTCCTGCGGGCCTCCTCTGAGGGCACGGAATGCCAGTTTTCAAAATATCCCCTCAAACCTTGCTGCCTCCTCAAAGACCTCACGCAAAATGCACATATAGGTCTCCAGCTATAGCTCTGCTTCCAACAAGCTGGTGCCCAGTTAGGACTCCTGCTTCGGCAGGGTCAAAATGCCAGTTGGGTGTTGTGAGCTCCCTGAGGGCACTACATCTCACCCTGGCATTCAGCTACAAAAAATATGCAGTGGCTGGGATGGGACAGATAGGTCTGCTAATAAGCTCAGATACTAGATAATTTTAAAAAAAGTAAAAGGAAATTACCTTCTTTCATAATATTTTATAGCTCTATACATTGCTTTCTTCATGAACTAACAGAACAGAATAGACATGTTAACACCAGAATGTTTGGTTAAAAATAAAAAAAAAAAAAATGAACAAGGCACAATTTATCATAAATAAATCCCTAGAGGCTGTAGTCAAAATTTACAGTGCGATGAACTCTTCAAATTACATTTAATTGCAAAGTTACTAGTTCAGTAATAGCACAATTGAAAAAGAAACTGCATAAAGCTCTTAATTTCTTCCCTATCAGAATTTCAATTGTATCTAAATAATTACCGTTATTGCCATAGAAATGTAGTGTAGAAACAGAGGGTGAAAGAGATTCTTATTGGGTAATGCCTTTTATGAAAATTCATTCAAACAAAATTTAGATTTTGGATATTAGCTTCAACACAGTGGAAGTCTGGCCTTCAAAATAATCTAAAATGCAAACTTTCTTCCTACCTCTGACACAAGAATTACTAGGAGGCAATGGATCATTTTATTAAATAGGACTCAAAACTAGCCAATTGTCCAATATTTACAACGGCATGTCTTAAACATTATTAGTGCATGTAAATTGTTTAGTTGTTTTTAATGGCCCACCAATCTATTCTCAGAGGTAGAACAAGGACAACCTGTAAGAACTACAGCTAAAAGAAAGATTTTTGAATATTGGACCCCAAAGTGAGGCGTCAGAAAATGACGTGCAAAGGTGAGTGTGCATTAGAAAGGGGATCACCAGAAGCCACTTCCTAGGGAATATGTGAAAGTGCCTAATACAGAATTTTATGACAGATAGACTTCAAATGAAAATGTTACGTTTATCTTAGAAGGAACAAGGGTGTATTACATGAGGTTAATCAAAAGTGAATATTTTGCAAAGGTATCTAATTAGTCTGCTGGGTGTTTGCATATAAATGATTTAGATAAAAGCCCTGGAAAGATGTGTGAGGAAGTTTGACAGTGAATTTTCACTGACTACGTTAAATCTTTTCCTTAAGGACAGTAGAGTTGTGGAAATGGAGCAGATCTGGAGGTGAATATAAGGCAAAACATAGATGCAAGCTCAGAATAAGTCAAGTAAGCTGGCACCTGTTGGGCTGGTCTTCAAAACATGACATTTGTCTTAAGAAAAGAAATAAAGAAATCAAATATTAAGGAGTAAGAGTAACAGAGAGGAACAAGATTATCTACAGATCATAACTAGCAGCACCAAAAAAAAATTTTCTATAAATAGCCAAAACTTTTGTGGTTTAACCCCAGTTGAAAAATAAATACCATGGAGTCACCAACTAACTCCCCTTGCTCTGCCCTGTCCGCAGTGAGATGGGGAGGAGAATAGGAAAAAGAGAAAACATTTGGGTTGAGATAAGAATAGTTGAATAATTGAAATAAAGAAAAATACAATAAATAAATAAATACAATGATCAAAGTAATATTAAGAATAATGAAAAAGAGAGAGAGGAAGAAACCCCCTGAACCCCACAAGTGATGCACACTACAACTGTTCACCATTTGCTGATCAATGCCTGGCCTGGCCCCCAGCAGTGTTTTGCAGCTCCCAGCCAAATCCCCCAGTTTATGTGCTGGGCATGACCATCTGAGTCCATGAGCATGGAATACCTCTTAGGTCTGCCCAGGTCAGCTGTACTGGCCCTGCTTTCTCCCAGTTTTCGGCGCACCTACTCACTGGCAGAGCATGGAAAACTGAAACTCCTTGATTTAGGGTAAGCACTGCTTAGCAGCAACTAGAACATCAGTGTGTTGTCAACATTATTCTCACAGTAAATCCAAAACACAGTGCTAAACTAGCTACTAGGAAGAAAATTAACTCTATCCCAGCCTAAATTACAACAGTGAGATAGGACATATCCGTTAAAACATCCTGGCTAGACCTGATTAGAGCCAAGCAGTTTCTTGCCACTCTGTTTTGATCAATTTAGGTTAAATTTAGAATCCATATAACTGATAACTTCTCTGAATTTATTAAAAAAATGACCTTTACTGTATGGTTATGAATTTCTGTAATTGAGCTTCTAAAGATGCACATTTATTTATGCAAAGCCTGAGACAACTCCTTTAGGGATAGTAGAATAATTTTCTCCTTTTAAAACGGGTAAAGTGGAATAAAAGCAGAACTCACTGTAAGAAAAAGAAGTTTGAACGGTTCTTTCTAAAGTTATTTTTCATATTTACTCCAGCAAGTTTTTATTATGGTTAGATATTGGTACCATGTAAAATTTCCATAGCGTCAGCAAAACACAAGAAGCCTTATGAATAAGGAAGATATATAAACTGCACTTTGAGAATACAGTTTAAATAGCCCATACACACACACAAGACATAGAAGAAGGACAGCAATGAAAAATAACAACAGGGCTAAACAGGATTGTGTAATATCTTAGTAATGTCACAAGTTATTTAGATTTATGGCTATCTAGTCTGATGACATTTGCTACATGAAGAATGGTGCAGGAAAAGCCTCAGAAAAGATGCACCTTTAAGAGAAAGATATTAAAAAAACAAACCAACAAAGAGTACTCATGTATGTAGTGAAAGACTTAAAGTACCTCTTATTATGGTATAAATGGAAAACCTGGATCACAAAGAATCAATGAAAAGGATAATTCTCAAAAGCAAAGACCTTTTTTCCAACCAAAGCATGTGTTTTCAGAAGGGTTTTTTTTTTGTGTTCAGGTTCTTAAAAAAAAAAAAAAAGACACAAGACTACCACACAAGATTTTTACAGATATGTATGAAAAACTTACTTACTAGAATTACTGTTTTCACTCCAAATTTGTGCAGTTTTCAGTGAGAAATACTTATTCCTTAAGAGAGGGGGAAAAAAAGGTGTAATGAACCATAACTGAGAACACTGAAATTGCAGCCAATAGCTGGAACCATGCCAAGACCCAAACCTTCAGGCCACAAAAAGTTAGTACTTAGCAGGCTTCTACTTGCCCTGACATCAGACCCTGTAGCAGGAGACATTCTGTTGATGGGAGAAGTACAATCTTCATGGCTGAAGATGTCTTGTTTTTACAACTGAAATTTGATTAAACAGGCTGCTTTAGTTTGTACAGTAAAAATGGTGACCTATTATGAGAATATAAAAATGAACCGAAGAAAATTAACTACGAAAGAAATGGATTTTGCAAGAGCAAATGGATTTGCAAGAGCAATTCCAAGCATAAGCTCTTGGGAAAAAAAACAACCAACAGAAATAAGGGGAGGCAAATGTGTGGTGGGATGGAAGAAGGAGAATTAACATAAAATGAATAAAAAACCATGTAATTGAGTAGTAAGGACTCCTGACTACAGTATGAGAGGAGCTGTAGACATTCGGTGTCTCCTTCAATTCAAATAAACAAATTGTTCCCAAGGGATTGCAGAGCACTGATCTAAAGTCATTCAGACAAAACTATTTAGGAGTTCTGAATTCCTGCTATTTCTATATAAACTCATTGATCACAAAGTAGGAACAAATAAAATATGCGTTCTCCCCCCCAGTAAAAAGCTCGTCCAAGAACTAACCTTTCTTGACCACCTTGGGACAGTGATTTGGAAAACTGATGGCTGACTTTGCAGATCAGCTGGTGATTGAAGGAGTCACAGCGTAATTAGCGGATTAGTTTCAAATCTGCACATCTGGTTAGCACTGATTTTCTCTAGGATTAATGCTGACATGACAGAGAGCTGGGCTCGGTGACTGAAGCCGTCCCGTTGTTCCTATGCCCTGTGTGCCTATCATAGACATTCTATCCCATAATCCCCTGACTGAATAATGGGATGTGTCCTTAGAGAAGCACAGGCTTCACATCTACAATTCTCATTGTAAGGCTATTTCAGAATATAACTGTTGAAAAAGAGATGGTACTGCTTCCATGCTCCTAATATACAAAATATTCTGCGTTTAATAATGCTCTCCTTTTTTACAATCTGTTTCTCTGTCAGTTGCCATACATATATTTTAAAATCATCCTTTAGGCCCTCACAGATCACCAAATTTCCTAAATGCCTTCCAAGTTTGGCAATATAACCTGCTATACTGCTTTGTAAAATAAAATAAACCAACAAAAACTGAACATCCCCCTCCCCCAAAATAAATAAAAACCAATCCACCACCAACTATCCTAACTGTCCTTTCCTAAAAGTTACAATCCCACATTTGTTATTTTTTGAATATTATTATTGGTGGGATTAAATCCTGGCAGAGAAAAACCTCACCCTCTATTAACTAGAGATACATCTTTATACTCAGAAAGCACGGGCTGCAGTTTTGTCCCTTCCACCATACCCATCTCACCCTTAGAGTATTGCATTCTTTATAAAGAAAAATTATCTGTGTATTGATAAAAAGAATCTTCAGATGTTTAAGAAGGAAAAATGGAAGTTCACCTGGAAAGGTTCAGTAAAAATTGCTCATACTTATCTCAGGGATTTTGCACTCTGGGACATTCTGATCTCTCACTTAATTGCTTCTGACTCATCACCAACAAAAAAAAAAAGACAAAACAGAACCCATTAACTTCTCTTGGATATTATTATCTTTGTTCCAACCTTTATTTTTTGATTAAGAAGGATCTCATAAAGACTTGCCACTCTGTAGCTTTACCTCCGCATTTACACACATGTGAGACATGAGTTGGGGGAGGGGGGCTGGAGAGTAAGGGCCACTGGGAACTTAAAATAGAACAGCAGAAAAAAAAAAAACCCAAAAAAAACCCCAAACCAAAACAAAAACAACATAGAAGGATGGTAGATGCTTCAAAACATGCACTGTTTCAGTTCTAGAGCTAGTTCTACCCTTTCATCCAGTGCTGGAAAAACAAGATAATCCACCATTAGCGTGTAAGTTTACCACATACAATGTTTTCTTTCCTTTCCTCGTGCTTCCTGGAACTTGAAATATGCAACAGGCTAGTAAGACCAACAGCACAGAATCAATGAGTCTAGCAGGCTGTCTTGGGATGACTTTATGATGTGTGTCCCCTATCACCACTCTATGCCCAGAAGATGAATCCTGTGCCTTTAAGACTGGGTGCGAGAGAAAAAAAAGACTGAGCAAACTTTTCAAAACAATTTCTCAAGGACACACACAGATCNTACAGAAAAACTTTTTTTCAAATACCTCCTCTAAAATCACTCCTATCACTTGGTGTAGTTACAGATTATTACAGAAGCAGGACAGAAAAAAGAGCCCTTGCTCAATGTACACAAAGGCTAAAGATTTTTCAACAGATTGCAAAGAAATAAAGCAAACAGACCTCAAAACTAATCTTTGGTTTAGATCAAGCATTCAGTGAATCACAAAATTAGGATGGAAAGTTCAGAATTGTCTGAGATTGATTATCTCAACTGCAAGTGTCAAGAGAGATATCTACACTGATCTGAGTTAAAATTATAAAAGAAAAGTATGTCTCCAGTCTTTCTGAGAAGGCAGATTACCATCCTGAGATTTCAGGAAGTTAATTCAGTCCTTTTGATCTAGACATGGGTAGTAGGGAAATGCTGGATTCTCTCTCTTCTTCCCCAAAAGAGCAGGGGGACATGCCACCACAGGTGAAACAGTACCTCAACAAGAGTTATGTTTGCTACAGGACAACTACAGAAGCAGGAAGCAGCATGCTCCAGCATTGAAAATACCCATGCAGACATTTGACAGCTTGGAATTACACGTTTCCTGCCAGCAATATTAGCTCACTAGTTTCTGTAAAAAGTCGATAATCAGCTTATTTTTTATAAATAGTTTTTTTCTGGTCAGATCTACAGACAAAAGTACATATGGACACATCCATTCCACAGCATCATAGCTCTTTAGCAGCAGGTATAGCTGTCCACATATGTCCTTGATACATTTCCCTGACAGAGCCTGAAATCTGCATCCTGAACCATTGATGATGACAAGATATTTTTCATTTTGGATGTATGCTTTTCTTTTTCCAGATACTGAACTGCCTCTAATGAATATACAACATCAGCATTTCTTGTTCAGAGCCAACAATAAACATATTCACATTACTGCTGCCTTCATGAAGACGACACTGACTTACCTCAGGCAACGCAGTGGTGAAGAGCAGGCAGCAGCAGGCTGAGCACTAGAATTCCAGTGCCCCACAAAAGTTTCAGTCTTATCTCACCATATCTTTACATTTTTTATTCTTTAGTGAAAACTGAATTAGAAAATGATAAATAAAATGTAATCTCAAAGTAGGGAACCAGAGCAAGAGAGGATAGGTTCAGTAGTGTAACATGAACCAGCAAGGAGCTAAACCTATGGTCTTATTTACTGCGACGAGATCAAAAAAGTGCCAGTTATGGTCTTACAAACTGATGGAAAACACCCCCACTCCCAAGCCTCTCAAAATACACATCTCTAATAACATTTACTTTCTGCAGCTTCCACCCTAGCGAAGCCAACCCTTCTGCTTTGAAAAGGCACCCAATAAAGAGTCGGTCTAGAAGAATAATGCCTGTTGCAGGCCACAAGTAATAAGTGAACCAAAAAGAGCTGAACACGGGGAGAGTCTTTAGAGAAGCTGCCTGACATTTTCGAGTAAGGGGGTATCACCTGTCAGGATGAGCAAATCAGACCTCATCTAAATACCATTCAGTTTATGACTACACTACACTGCTACACTGTGACTAGAAAAGCACGTAACTCCTGAAAAGCAGTATATGGCTCTCCAGAACTGTGTCAAGACCTCAGTCTCCGATATAAATCCATTTCAGTTTCAGTAGAATCTGGCTGTTAATAGTGTAGAATTACTTCTGATTTTCTGTAAAAGATTTCCTAAGTATTTATGACCAGATGCCTGAAGTGAGGCACATGCTTGAAGCATGTTTTTTTTTTAAATTAAAGGTAAATACCTTCTACTGCTAGAGCTGTTTGATTATCAGATTGAGCACAGCCACTGTGACAGTTACAACCTTCCCTATAAAAATTACTACAATATACATTAGAGCATAATTTGTCATTTAAAGAACATTTTAGGGCTACCATTTTACCACTTCCAGTTAAAGTCTTTTGTTATCACATTTTCCTGTCCTAAACTTAGTACACATTCTTGCACCTGAATTAATGCAATTTCTACAATTATTCCAGAACCTTCTGCATGTTTTGGGCTAGAGTATCAAATAACAAACCAGTCTACCCTGCTGTCAGTGACACAGAGCATAAAAGCAGTTAAACAGATTGTATAAAAATTAGAAGGTCAGACACAAGTGAAGTATTTGCAATTGCAAGTAAACACATGCCCTGACAGGTGCCTGATGAGCAGACTGTCACTTAAAATAACTAGATCAAGACATAGAAAAATATTGATGCCGAGCAGCATATACTCCCCCTCAATAAGGCAACACCAGTTATTTCTGCGACAGAAACAGGAATGGCAGACAGAATAGGTCAGTTCATATATTGTCCTTATCATACAAAACTGTGCAGTACCTTTCACCTGGTGTGAAAGCTCAAATGAGCTCAAATATCTATTAAAATCACTGTCCACTACTTTGTACATCTATACAAAATGTCCAAAATAAGGAAATTAAAAGCAACCAGTTAACCACTTTTTTAATATGTACACCTCAAAATATATTTTTGAGGGTTACTGTATTCTGCAAGAATATGTAAACATATTGAAGTGTTATCTATGTATTGCCTATAAGAGAAAATTTACATAATGAAGAAGGGAGTGTTCCACTCACTCCTGAGTCAGTATTCATTCACAGAGAAACTGTGGTTTTGTCAGCTTTGCATTGCTGTTGATAGTCTCCATATAGACAAATAACGAATAGGCATTTAGAGTGTAGGGAGACAGTCTGGGAGGAATGCAGAGACATCATCTGAGCATCTGGAGATGAGGTTAGGAAAGCCAAAGCCTGGGTGTAAGTGAATCCAGCATGGGATACTGGAGGCAATAAGCAAAGCTTCTCTAAGTAGATAGGTAAGCAGGAAAGCTAGGGAGACTGTGGTGCCACTGCTGAGCTCAGAAAATACTTTTTAGAGGGAATCATTATTTTTTTACAAAGTGAGTTATACACCTTTACAAAGTTTTGAGAGGGTTGTGTTATCTCAAATAGGTGTCACTTGCGTTTTGGTTTTTCTTTTTCTAATTTGGATAGGCAAGAGTTCAAGACACTAGTGGCTTTTGTATGTTCTATGACAAGCAGATTACTATGGATAGAAAAAATTCAACCTCTCAAGTAGTGAGCTCATGTCATGTCAGTAGTTACCAAAATTCACTGTCCTTTTCTGACAAAGAGTCATTTGATGTTTGCCAAATTTAAAAGAATTTTTTAAAAAATACATTTTTACAGCATCATAGAGTAAAAAAAAAAAAAAAAAAAAAAAAAACCTTTTTTNNATCACTGTTTTGGCTTGCACTCCAGCATTTATGAAAAACAAAAGTCTTGAATTCAACATTTTCTCATTTCTTTTTTATGTGTCTATGTAATACAACTCTGGCAAGTCTTTGCTCTGCAATCTAATCTAGCAGCTAAATCTCTTATAACAAAATTGAAATCAAATCTCCAAGGGGAAGCAAAGAAAGTCAGTTTTCAGAATGAATACTAAACACCTGATATCGTTTTAGTTGATCAGTTACAGAAAACTTCAGTGTCTGCTTCTATCCTCCCTGGTTTTCTATTTTTCCAAGATATACTTCCTGAAGAGCATTATAAAGACATAAGCATGTAAACAGATCTTGCTACCTACCCACAGCATCCTTAAATAAAGAGAACCTCTTGTCCTGCTGGCAAGGCAGGGCAGTTCTGGGAAAATATGGCACAGAAATGTGACAGAGCACATCACACTGTGTTCCCTTCACTGTAAGAAACTGCAGCTTTTCTTGTTAGTTTGTAAAAAATACACTGCTAGTAATACAGTTGCTTCCCACACAGGAAGAGGAGCAAAGGACTTTTCCTTCAGTGTTAAGGAACAAATGTCACAATGTTCCTGCCACTTGCCAAACTTGGAAAAGTCATCCCACTGAGCTTTCTTTTCCCTGTAGCCCACTGCCAAAGGCTTCATCAAAACAAAAGAAATACCCTAAAGACGAGAAAGGTGAATTACTTCTTTTCCAGATTCTGCATTTAAGTAGAACATGTTGGACATGACTTCAGGGAGGGGTCCTTGTCCAAAACAAACAACTGCCTCTTCTCCCCCTTCTGCCCTGCCAGATCAGCAATATGTCCTTTCAAAAACTAAGAGGGAATTGTTGTCTAACTTTTCATGTAGTTACTTTTCAAGTGGAAAGCTAGTACAACGTGCTGGTGATCTCATTTAGTTAAGTTTTTGTTGCCACTTTTGTACCCAAAGGAAGAGACCTGGGTAATGGCAATAGCAAATAAAACTCCATGAGAGTTGCCTCACAGCACTGTCACAGAAGACACTGACAGAAAAGTCAGGGATACTGTCCAAACCATACATTGCTCCTGATGACCCTCCTACTCAGATTTTTAATCATAATGATTCCTTCCTATCACAAATACGTAGCTAAATAGTATGCACATATTTTATATTTGTAGTTAGTACTGGTGAAGTTTTATATTTTTATGTTCAGGATACTTATAATATCAGGTAAAATCCCTGCTTATGTTTTAAAACTAAGTTTTTCTCACCATTTGTCTGTCCTCCCTAAATACTTTAAACTTACTTCTTATGAATAGACATTATTCAATGGATTCTTCTTTTGCCTGTGTCTGTGAAACTCAATTTATTTCAGTCAAGTCATTCTTAATTTAAACTGTTGTTAGGGAAAGGAGTCTGAGACTCATGAGCACAACCAAAGCTATGAATTTAATATCACATTTCCAAAAAACAATTTTTTCTGTTGAAATGCTTTTTGCTTGGAACTAAATTAATTACTTTCTTGTAGTGATATTGTTCTTTCTATTTTAATGCTTTGCTCTTGTTCCTTTCCTAAAATGAAAATTATAAGCACAGAACACCAACTTTTCAAAGCAGAACTGTGGGTAAGTGTCTCTCTTCAAATGTTTCAACCGAATACCAGACACCTGTGAAACTTCCAGTGTGGGACACAAGGGTCTTGTATGGCAAAGTGAAGATCTGTTGACATTTCACTGAATTTTGAACATTGATCCACTCTTTTAGACAAATCAGGGATTATTATAGCTCAGTTTCATAAGGAATGTACTCAGTAGTAGAACTGATTTGGCCCATCTTCAACTCAAGCACATTTTTCATAAAAGAATTAAAAGCCCCTGAAAAATAAAATTAACCCTGCCACAGGCATGTCTTTATAACAACACACTACATGCACTAGAAGGAAAAGAATCTGTCTTCTGCTATTACCTCAAGTACCCACCTACAGTTATAAATCCTCTAGAAATTAAATTTAAGTGGGTTCACAGAAGAGGATTTGAAAGAAAGGTTTTGTGATGGCAGCCTTATCTGTGGGGCTTGAAATACTTTAATTAACAGCTACACTACAGGCAGAACAGACTAGGTTTCAATTTAACCAGCAGTATCTTGCACCATCAATTTTATCATAAGGATTAATTCAGGACACTAACACTAAATATTACAGAAGTTTCCAGGAAATTATAGTCATTTAATAAGTATATTATGTGAACAAAATACAATGTAGCCCTTCACGAGGTGTTGCTCCATAAAAATACTTCACTGGATAATGTACACCAAATGAATAGTAAAAGACTACAAAGGGGAAACAAGAATTTTAGAGTACAGATAACCTGAAATGCTGTGCATGTAAGGACTGTAAGTAAAATGTTAATCTAATCAAGCAGCAATTAAAGCCTCTTTTCATATCTATGTAAGCAGAACTGACAGATTCAATTTCATTCCTTCTGCAAAATATTACAGTGCTGAAAATGTCTGAAGGTTGTTCCCAGTGCAATTTCTAGACCAGTACATACAGTTTCTATTCTCATTAAACTTGATTCAGCACAATGAACATCCAGCTGCTGCTCTGCATGCAATGACTCTTGGGAGCATCCATGGAGCTAGCAAGGAAACATCTAAATTTTATTCTCCTGTTCTGTTTTATCAAAATCTACACTGAGTCTTTTATTCAAATTTTAGAGGAGGAGGTGACAGATGTAAAAGTAAGCATTTGAATCAGCTGGTGATAATGAATCATGGGACAAGATGTGGTTTTTTTTAAGATCTTTTCTAAATATAAATAAAAAAATTATCTGGAACCATGCTGTCTTAAAAATTAAACAAAACAACGAAAAGTCATCTAAAACCTATTTCTTTTCCCTCTTGTCTTTTTCTTTGATCTTTTCATGATCATTTGTATATGACTACACAATCCTTTCCTTGAGTCATTCCAACTTAAAAAAAGTAGTGAATAGGAGAGTCATTATGATGACCATTGCTTTGTCACTTCATTGTTTCTCTTTTCACTTATATGTTGCCCAACTTTTCAATTAAATTAAAAAAAAAAGTTGGGAAATCTTTCTTTCTCCAGGTTTTTTTTTTTGTTTTTTTTTGGTTTTTTTTTTTTTTTTTTTTCTTTTTTTATCAGGCTGCAAATACTTGCAGTATTTTTGAATGCAGTTTTATAAAATGCTCGGTGAAACAGAATTGACTCCATCCTTTTCCTGGATATGGTGCTTCAGAACACACNTTTTTTGTTTTGTTTTGTTTTTTTTTTATGTTCCTTATTAATACCTCTCCATAGAATTCCCTTTCACAACATTGGTTTTTCCATCTAGCTTTTTCTTTTACTATTTCCTTTGCTCAGTTGTCTCATTTCTTTCCTGCTCCAACGTCATGCTTTACATTTGCCTTTCTGGACTTAGGATATTTGCAGATGCAAATATGAAGTAGCCAAATTCTTCAAGCCTTTGACTATAACTACACAAATATTCAGCTTCTGCCTGTGGACTTCAGCAGAAACTTTCTTCAATGTCTTGATAATGGTACAAAATATCTGAAACCAGGAAGAAGCTCAATCCTTGAGTAAAAAACATCCTCATTAAGAGATCTTTATTTGCAAATCAAAACTACAGATGTGCTTTCAAGGAGGCTACTCCACTAACCTAGGTAATGGGAGGACTGAAATACATCAGTCATTAACATTCAGTCTTAAAATAGAGTAACAATTTAGCCATTAAAGCAAATAAACAAAACTCCACACTAAA
>VZRO01003881.1:212571-290120 GCA_013397915.1 Daphoenositta chrysoptera
CCCTCCCCAGTTATTCAAAAGAGTGTTAAGTAATTTAGCCAGATTTGGTCAAATGCAATCAGATTAAAAGAACGTTCACAGACAACTATGATGGTAAAGCCACTTCACCTCTCCAAATGAATAATTTAACTTCAATTCTGTCCTCAGCCTTAGGCAATTTGAATCTAAATTTATTGGTTCTAGGATGCTGTGGGATCAGGTACTCCAGGTTCTTCTTCAGTTTACATTCTCAGACACACAGGTGTTCACTGCAGTCTGACACTCATCGCCTAGGTGGATGCACTGCAAGCACTGAGCTTGGTCTCTCATACACACTTTTGGGTCAAATGCATACAAGAACTGCAAACACGATAATTGCTGGCACAGTTAATGGAGGAAGAAAAGAGCAACCCTGAAGGCATTACTGTCACCTGAACAAATCTTTCAGGCTCAAGGTACTAGGAAACTTCACTCACATGCATTGCCAAAGAACAAGCGTAATTCTGTGTCTGCCATTCTTCCACTCTGCAAACTCCAATATCTCTGTTTCAGGAGGCTGACAAGTACCTCAGTTGAGTACTTTATTTCAGTTGCTAGGGTGTTGTCTGGACTTGAAGCATTCACCCCAAATATCAGTACTACCAATTTCCCTTTTCCAGGGGCTTAGAAACTGCCCTAATTTTCAATTTTGTTTTTATATACCCTAAAGACAATAAAGCTATCTAAGTATTTGTTTGAGACAACAATTTCAGTTGACTGTGTGACTACCTTTTTGATCTGACTCAATTTCACAGGTGCTCCTCATCCCAGAATCTGTCATCAGAGTGTCTTTCCCTTATATTTATCTATTTCTTGTCAAATCCTCAGATTCTGTTGACTCTGAAACCAGTTTCTAAGCTCAGCATGAGGTACACTTTCATACGCCAAGTAAAGTTCACGTTCAGAAAATGTGAAGTCAATAAACATGAATTTTACAATGGTCTCCAGTGTGGATATAGAGCCGAAATAAATTTTGCCTAAGTGTGGTCACCAATTCAGATGTAAGATATTCTGCATTCTTGTGGAAAATTCACTATTTCTCTGCTTCTTTCTTGTCTCCAAGACCACAAATGCAAAACGATGATAAAACTCCTAAAGGAAATGTAGCAGAAAGTGTCTGAAAAGATCTTGAGCTTGTATGTGACATTGCTGGATATTCTAGAAAACTCTTGATCTGTCCTATTATAAAATTTCCATTCATTTCAGACCCAGACCTTCCAGAGACTGGAAAGTAAAACAAGTCAGGCAAGCTTTCTTCCTATTTTTAGCTTGGCATCTCAGACATATGGAGTCAGGTTTTTAGTTTCCTAAATTCAAGACTTTTGACCCAAGTGACTGCATTTACCCATACTGGTCAGCTTTAAAGAAGTCACAGAGAAGTGAAGTCCTAAAATAGCCTGTAGAAGAAGGAAGTGACCCCCTAGGTGTTGGCAATGGTAGGAAAAGTGCAGAAGCAGCATATGCACTACTTGGCACAGTGGGTTCATGGAGAAGAAGAAAAAAAGACAGAGAAATGCCCTCAAAAGAGAAGAAGTTTGAATTAAATTTTTCTTTATCTTTAAGACAAAAGTCAGCCACCACAGAAAGGCAAATCTGGGAAACTCATTTAAAGGCTTACAGAAACATTTGTTTAAATGACACTGTTAGAAAAATGGAACAAATGTCCAAAGGCAGGAAAAAAATAAAGAAACAAAACGGGGTTACCACAAAATGCAGATATCCTTATTTCAAAGCAATTCAAAGTTATCTAACATCAACAAAGCATATGAAAACACTCCTTAGAGGCTTAAGATTGCAAGAAGTGTAGAATATTTTGAAAGTGCTATAATTTTGTGCCAAAACAGTTTTGTATCTTCATTACATATACAATGTCAGTTCCCCCTCTATCAAACTGACAGCTCTTTTAACAGCAGTCCATTTCCCACCCTCAAGATGTGAGCTGTGGTGGGAAGTGTTCCAGAGGGGATCCCAAAAGTCTTCCAAGTATTAAAGATTTGAAAATAAGCAACTGAGTGGCAAAATGATCTATGTACTACTTATCATGAGAAGTTATTTTTGCATTGCTGTTTTCTTTTCAATCGGATATCTCAAAGGCCAAAGCTAAATGGATAATTCTAAAAATAGACTGACACCATGTACTGCAACAAAGAGTAGAAAAAGGGAGCCAGACCTTGAATAAGTTTTTCTTTTCCATGGAATGAAAGAGCATGACAACTTTGAAGAGTGATCTCTAACCCCAGTTGCCAGAAGTGAAATACAGGCAACAGAAGCATAAGCACCTATACTGCACTACTGGAGACTGGAAGGTGATTTATCAAAGCTATTGCCGAGATAGTTCTTGATTTCTTCCAGAATATATGCAACATAAGATGACTGGGCAGGATTCTTGCTGTTTGATATACACTTTAAACCTGACTTTCAAAACATGCACCCATACTTTCCATGGAAGGTGACTACAGAGCATGCCAGATTTCATCATAAAATAAAGAAGGAAATTAAATTCTGTAATCATTAGAATATCACAAAGTTACTAGTTTTATGCTTGCTAGGTCAGAATCTTCAGATTTTAATGACTTTCAATTTTAGACAGATGGGCACCATGCATTGTTGTGAAATGAGCTGAAAACGTCCCATTCTTCTGTGTAATCTCAATGCATCCAGAAGTCTGTATGGCTTTTCTTCATGGTCCGAAAGCTGAAAAACTCTGTATCCTGGAGGAGTTTACAGAGACCTATGAATCAGCAAAATCAGAAGGAAGAAGAGGATGGAATCAACTTTTCTTTAAACAGCATTTGTAAACAATTTTTTTAGCCTAAGTCTTATTATTTCTAATGATGTTTCTGTGAGAAAAAGTCACCAAAAGCACAGCGTGGGCAGCAGGGTGAGGGAGGGGATTCTGCCCCTCTGCTCTGCTCTCATGAGAACCCACCTGCAGTACCGTGTCCAGCTCGGGGCTCAGCAGCATAAGAAGGTGTAAGGACATGAAGAGCACAGTTGCCTGTCTCAGACATGGTTAAGGACACAGAATGACTTTGCCAGAAGCACAGAATGGAGCGACACGATGGCACTGGCTCCAGGCATGGTGGAGGCAAGATCTGGTTAGCAGCTAATGCAGCCAGAGAAAAAGTCCCACTCTGGAAAACTGTGTAAAAAAGCATGTATACATATCACTGGTCAAACCAAAGACCCTCCAAGTTATGGGACAGACTCCTGAATACGCCCACCCCTAAATTTGCCTCCAAGGATACCTGGAACTTGGACTACAAGTTCAGCCACCGTTAGAGGAACTTGAGAAAGGTGGTACTGTTGTCTGGGTGTTATCTCAGACCTAGGAGAAGATCAATAAAGCTGGGGGAGAAGAACATATCACTGATAATGGACACAAAGAATGCAGAATTTATGGGCCACAAGGAAAGCAATCTCACTAACTGTGTTGAATCAGCTCTGACTGAGTAATAGGTTTAGTACTAGGTTATATACAAGGAAGAAACAGCCTAAAAACTACACAGGGAAACAGATATAGGAGTGCTCACTGGAGACATTTAACTCCACACTTGGATAAATATTGCATCATGTATGATCCCATATAGAGGGGTGCTTGGTACACAAGTGGCTGGAAAAGAATTCTGTGGATCTAACTTCTTAGGGTATCACAGACTTTGCATGAATTTTAATTATATACATAATAAAAAATATTTTATAAGGCAATCTCTTTTCATAATAGTCTCATATGTACAATTTTTTTATTTGGAATAACCAGGACTTACAGATACTATAGTATGGGCAGAGAAAAGGAGTTACTCTTCATATCTTTCATCTATCTGTCCATAACAAGGGAGTTGGACTAGATGATCTTTGAAGGTCCTTTCCAATCCAAGCCATTCAGTGGTTCTCTGGACACTACACAAGTAACACATATCCTACTTGCAACTTCTATTAGCTCAATATGAACACTTTGTAGGCAGTCCTTCTGGAGAAAAAGAGTAAGTTCTAGAAGACAACACTTCAGTTTGCAAGACAACCAATCTACCTAAAAATCTGATCTGCAAGGGTACTTTATTCACGACTGGTGGTAGGCAGGAAAGTTATAAATATGTAAAGAAGCTTGACTTCTCATTTTCTCAGTCCTACTCTGTTCAGATAGAGCACCACCAAAATCTGTCTCCTGAACTACAGGTCTTACAAGGCCAGCAAGCTCTACCTACAATGTGTGAAATTTGTTTGGAGGTGTAAGTTCAGTTGTCAGACATGACAGTAGAAATAAGTGAGACTGATGCTGGAATTTACTCCAAGTGAAGAAAAAAGAATCTTGCAAGCAAAGGGAAAGGGCAAACCTAAACCTGCAAAGGCAGATAAAAGGGTGTAAGTACACTCCAGGCAGAACTAAAGTGTTGTGCTCTTCCAGGCCAACACTTAACTATGGAAAATTTAGACATAAAGATTGAAATTCTACTCTACTCTAGTCTCTATCCTTAAAAACAAATGTGACAGGTAAATTAAAACAGGAAGAGTAGATACCCAGAATTTCTGGCCATTTATCCACAATAGCTACCCACTCCCTGAGCCTATCTGTATATGGCATATAAAATAAAATGAATCTCATCAGCTCAGTATCTGTCTCTGTCTGACAGAACTTTTTATTTTTTGATTGATACTTGACATTTATAATACTGTTTGGACAGATCCTAGTGACAATTTGGAAAGATATTTCCTGGGCTTTCTGTCAGTATTTCACGTTCACACAGCAGACCCCATTAACACAGAATCAGAAAAAAATATCCCTTGAATGTAAAAGAGAAACAAAATGAGTTCCTTTCAGTTAACACTGTCAGTTTTTCAGAAGATTTTAAAGTCAATTCATGGGACATGAAAATCTAAAGCAATGGTTTATATGTTATTTACCAATGCTGACTTCCAGAGAAACTTGAACAAATCCCATCATTTTATTCAACAACAGAAATATATTTCCAACAGCTCTGATCTATTACAGGTTCTTTTGATTTTCAACTTCATTTGAACAACAGGGAAATCACATAACTGAATTAAAGCTAGCATAGGACAAATATTGTGTAAATGGTTTCACACAAGCAGAAAGCCTACCGTAAGAAAAGTCAGCAAAGGTATTGAGATTGGAAGGTAGAATAGAGAGTAAGATATAAAAAATAATGTTCCAGGCTTTCTTCCACAATGTATTTTGGATGAAAAATACTGTGTTCACATGACTTTATATAATATATGAACATGGCTTGTATTGTCCAGAATATTTAAACTTCCAGTACACCTTAAAACAGAACTCAAGATCTGAATTAACTGTAAAGGTAATTCCTGTCTGACTTCACATCACAGTTCAGTTCTAGGTAATGAGAAAAACTTTAGGATATTTAGTGGATTCAAACAGAGACTTGCAGAAACTAGGAAAATCTCATGCTTTACAAAATTTTAGAATTTAGCTACTTTAAGAAGGTAAGTTCTTTTTTTGAAATTGTCAGTTTTCATTACCGAGGGAAAGATTTGCTGTGCTAATGTATGGAAGTCTTCTAGCTGAATGCAGGAGAGAAGATCTTTCTACTTAGAAAGTGGTCAGAAGTGTTAGTTTAAAACTTCCATCATATCGGTACTCTTGGTTTCCAATTTAGAAATGTGTGTACATAAGTACTATTATTTATGCAATTAAGTCTCATTTAGTTCAGTAAATATACATTCACTTGAATGATTACATAATTAGGTCTCGTATTTCTGTAGAACTTCAGTTACTATACTGTCACACTCAAAGCATACACATTACTGCTTCATTTTGCCTAACTGCACTTTTTAAGAACACTCACAAGAAGATTTACCTTTTTTTGATGGATAGGTTGTCACAATACTTGTTCACACCTCTAGATTTTATGGAACTTCTAGTACAGGTGAATGTTACAGTACTAAATTCTGATCTGTACAGCTTTCAGTCCTCAGAAAATGTAAGGAAAAGAGGTTCTCTGGTTTATCCAGGATGTATATTGCTCACACTGCGCACTATGTTTGTAACTTCAACAGATTATTCTTCCTACCTTTACCTCTGTGCATGTTCTTAAAAAAAACCACAAAAACAACCAGCTGATGTTTTCCACTCTTTCCAACCAGGGAAGTAATCTAAGTGCTTTCAAGGTTTGCAAGAACAAATAAAGAAAAATAGCATTTACTGTCTTACAACTCCACAAGAAAAACCTAATAGGGTTTTTGGCTGTAATTGCTAGTTTTCTTTAAATCCTCCATAGCTTTTAAACTTACTGGTTTTCAGAACACTTCATTGTTTTATTTCCTGCTATCTTCTGGTTTTACTTTTACATATCACAATGGACAAAAAAAAAAAAAAAGTAATTCTAGAGTATTCTTTTCTGACAAGTTCATGGACGAGAGTAAAACACAGAAAAGGCAGATGAAATTTTCTGAAGCTGGTATATATACAATTTGTAAAGCTTTAAGTATTGTAAACTAGGACAGTGAGTCCACATACTATATCAAAGGTCAAAATACAATTAACTTATTTGCAGTCCAAAACATGGTATTTGGCAGTACAGTCATGGGAGCAGCCTATTTGCTATAGCAGGGGTATCTGGGAATATCTTCCTATTTTTTTGGGTTTACCACCTTTCAAATCATTGATTGATAACAGTTTCACTGTCTCTGACAGTGAAATGTATCTTTTCCATTTGTTTATCATCAGAATGTTCATCAGCAAGATCAATTTATTACCAGTATTTTCATAAACAAACAAATTAAAAAATAAAAAAGGACTATTAATGATGAGGAAATGTTCATATTTGAATTGTATTTAGCGAATGAGTATGTCTGTCACAGTTGGAGATCAAACAATAAAAACTCATGAACTTTCATGATAAAGCAAAGGTGATGTCTCTAGCAACAGAAAAGAATGTAAAACAACCCTTATAGATATATAATGTGTGTTCATGCCAAACTATAAAGACAGAAAGAATGACATATGCTTATGTTAGATTCCATACCAAACATGAATTTCAAAACCTTCATCTTAAGCCTGGAGAAAATTTGAACAAAATAATAATTACAAAAATAATTTAGACAAAGGCAAGCAAAAAGTAAAAAGTTCAGCAGATAGACAGCCTCCAAAAAACTAATGTTTGGCACAGCTCTGCACTTCAATAAGCTTTTTGAAAAACAGAGGTATATGAGGTGTGCTGTTCCAAATCCAGTTGGTTTTTTTGTAACAACACAGATTATACCCTTATTTGTTTCAACCCTTATTCACATACATATATTAAAGGGTGCATAAAACCATTAGAACTCTATCTCTACGTGCATAACATTAGTCAAGACATGAGCCTTGACATAATCACTGGAAAAAAACATTAGAAAGATTTGGTTTTACTTCTAAAGTCTCTGCCTAAATAGATGGAGTTACCAGTTTCACATTTTGATAAATTTATCATAAATCTTCTAATACATATTATGTGAATTTATTTGGACAGAAATCTGAAATTCACGTGCGTTCTTTAAAAGAGCTCATTGTTCTTATAAGTGAGGGAAAAGCCAATGATTTCTGACAACAAAAGCAGTACAAGTGGGTGCCATGTAAGTTCACGGAAGGTTGCCAGTTAACATGTATTGCAATTTCTGGTACCAATCTCAAGATTTTCTTTTGGGCCATGTTGTAAGAACTCAGATTTATTTACTACTCTCTTTTGGTTTCGTGACAGAAGTGGGTGTTGAAAGGGCACAGTCTTTCTTCATTACATCCTCAGTCCTTCTTGGAAATAAGCTATTGATTTAAATAACTAAAGCTGCACTGAGCACCTGCCTTGAATCACCTCTCGAGACACCATTAAAGTACTATCAAACACTCAGACCTTGCAACTCACTTAAAATGATGGAAATACTCCCTAAATTCATTTTGTTCAACAGTCTGGACTAGAAACTAATCTTCTCAGATGAAATATGGACACACTAACACATTGTGTAACTATATGCTGGGCTGTGCTCCTATTAAAAATTGATCTCCTGAAAGGTAAGGGGTTATTATTATTACTGTCACCCAGAATAATATCGTCAGTCTAGTCAACCAAGTGTTTATTGCTGGAGAGGATTATATGAACTGTAGGGTTGAAAGTGTGAATTTTGAAGTCTGGATATTAATAAGTCATTGTGAAATGCCTTAGTGAATTTCCTGTATATAACGAATCATTTGCACACTTCAAGGGAAAGTTTTGTTCTCAACAGGCTGGAAGATCTGAGGGTTCTTCAGCTGCAAGGGTAAAGGTTGATCAGAGGAAAAAGATCCAAGAGGAACAACTCTCCACTGCTGGGTCGGGCTCAAGGAGGCAGATTACTTTGTTTGTAAAGGGAGGAGAGTGAAAGGGGAATTAATAGACGCACTGAACATGAGATACAGTGAGAAAAAATGTATCAAGATGAAGATGATGCACTGGTAATGGGGGTGGGGTAGGGAAGGAAAAAAATAAAAAAATGGGAAATAGAATACAAGATTCAAGGAACTACACCTATTGCTTGTTTTGTGTTTTGCAATTCGGAGAAGTTAAAATGTTTATGTTCAGGCATTAATACTGAATTAGCATGCTATTTTCTGAAGACCGAAGTTTAAAACTTAAATATCAGTTTTTGAAAAACATAATTTCAAAGAGTGAGTCAGTATGTGTTACAACAATGCACTGCCTCAGAAAACCAGGTATGGCACTCTAGATCATAATTTTAAAATTCACTGATATTGTTCTGCTTTGTATCCCTCCCCCACAAAAAACTCAAAATCCCCCAAAAAAACTACCACCAACAAAACTTAAAACGAACAATCACCACCATCACCACCACAAGAAACTAACCAAAAAACCTAAAACCGACCAAAAAACCCCCAAACAAAGAAACAAAAAAAGCATCATTCTGGACATAGGCTCCATTTCCCAGCTCTGTCTGGCCTAATAGAGTTTAGATTCTTCACCTTGGCCATGCGCAAACCATCCACCCTTCAGGCTAGAGCACAGAATCCCAACTCTCCATCTACAAACAATCTCCCCATAGATGATTTGGCCTGACTGAGCTTGTAGAGAGTGCTGAGTTAGCCTTGTAAGGGCTTGAACTAAGAACAGGATACAATTATATCAATTAGTCATTAGACTCAACTGAGCCACCCTAAATAACTCTTGCACTATTAAGGGAGAATGAATACATTTCACTGAACTGCTTTCACTGTTTTTGTACCTGAAGTCCACTGTCAGTTCAGAGACCTCAGATGCACTGATCTTCTATTTTTTTTCTATTAAATTAGAAGTGGAAATTGCTTAATCTCTACACTGACTGAAAGTGCACTGGTGTCCCATGCAGAGAGAGGTTGTTTGTTAGGACTCAGGGTTCAAAAAACGGTTAGGGCTTTCTACATTTAAGTATTATCATTAAAGCCTTTAGAAGCCAGCAGAGAAATAGAAACACCACCAAAACACTGTGGCTGCATAAGCTGTAGCAATCCTACACACCTTGAATTTTGGATTCATGTATCAACAGCATTCATGTAAACTATGCTACAGTAGGTGATTCTTGAGAGGCAGAGTGCAAAGAAATGAAGGAGTACTGTATCTTAAATGGGGAGAGATGTAGGAACAAGATCACTTAAAGGTCATTATAAAAATGTAAAACAAGATACTAGAAGATAAATCTGAAATCAGAAAGTTTAACAAGTATCTGTTAAAATTAACAAGCTAAATAATTGGCTTCTATATTTAAAGTTATTGTGGATCTTTTTAAAACTCTATTTTCTATGCAGAAACATACACTAATTATGCAAGATGTCATAACAGGAGTTACATTCAAACACTGGACAACCACTTAACAGCCCTCTCCTATGACATATAAATTCCTTTTTGCTTTCCGAAAGACCTCCTACTATTTAAAAAAAAAAGATTCTCTAGAATTAATTGTCAAACATCATGGAGACAATACAAAATCCCCTCTTAATTAATTAAATTAAGAGGGCCACAGTGTAATTCCCAAGTATTGACTGCAGCAGGTTGAAAGTTCACAGTTTTTCTCTGAGAAAAACCTGGGTCCTGACACTGAGAAGACTATAGTCTTTTGACAAGTATTCTTCAGAGTCTTGTCCCCACAACCATAACGAATAAAATTTTCAAGTTTTACCTAAAATCAAAGATGATGCCTTGCAATTTCAGAACCTAGCTTTATTCCTGCTAAAATTAGCTGAATCAGATGCAGCCACTCACTTCATATATTAGCTATGACTATGTGCCAAATACAAAAACGTAGAAAAAAATCTATGAAAATAAAATATTAATCAGAGTTTTGAAGAAATGTACTTGAGAACTTCCCTAACTGCAATTAAAATCTGCAGTATCTACAGCTGAGAAAATGGTTGTGCATTTACAGTAAGCATTTGACATGCCATAGGTGTTATCAGACACCTAGAATTGCAGGTATTTAAGAAAGATTAACTTAATCTCTACCAAGCCTTTGAAATTTTTATGGCAATATTTAAAGACAATCCCACGTAACATGCATACAGCTGCTTCATTCATTAAAAAGTTACATCCCATTCTGGAAATGCTCGTATCTTTATGTTATTTCCTGTCTGTTCATAAGCCAAAGATTTTGATGCAAAACACTGCTGATACTAAATAAACAGAGAAAATTCTAATTTGCATTTATTATTCTTTTTTTTTAAAATATCAAATATCCATGCGTCATATTGAGAGGGATGTGTAGAGTGTGAGTTGTTGGCTTCTGTGGTATTTGATGTAACAATAATTCATGAAACAAAACTGACAGCTAGGATAGCCAAAGGAAATAAATTACCAAGTATTACTCTAGTAAAACAAACATCTTGCATATATCATATCTGATATTTTATTTCCTATGTATTATGAACTGGTACCCTCAGCCTCTTTGACACAATGATCACTGAGTAAAATCCTGGCCCAGTGCTAACAAGAGAAGATTATAAAATTATGCCTGAAACATGAAAAATCAAGACTGGTGTGTTTGTGATCTGTACCAAGGCAACTAGTGGAAAGTACAATGATGAGATGCAGAAAGCAAAAGGATGAATACACTCTATTGGAGAGTAATCAATACATATCTGCAGATAAAAATGTCTCAAAATATGGTAGAGTTCTGTGACAGATTCAGTGAGCAGGTGGGTGAGCGGATAGTGTCTAGGAATATTGTGGAAGTTGTAACAAGCCTGCTGTGAAGCCACCACACAACGGAAGGGACTCTCCACATCCACCAGGGTCAAGGTATTAAGCAGATTCCCGTCTGGTAAAGGTTAAAGGCATAATAAAACCTGCTGTAAAATGACCTGGAAAGGGGATGCTACACCCCACAGAATTATTTTGATCACACAGTTCCAAAAGGCATCTAGGAAATACAGACTTCCTGCAACAGTAAATAAAATTGGTAGTAAGATGGAAAGCACAAGTGTGGCCTCTGACTCAGCCATTCCAGAAAACAAGTACAATCAGCAAGTCAAATAGAATCTTACAAGTTATAGGGAAAGAATCTGAGTACAAAACATAAAAAGTTATATAGCTCTGACTACTGGATTTTAAGAAATATAAAGTACAATAATAAAAAAATAGAAAATGACAACAAAGATGACTACAGGTATGAAATACTTTTATAGTACTACAAAGTGGAAGAGACAAGACAATTCCCCAAAATAAAGAGTGGAGAGGGGAAAAAAGATAAACCCCAAAAATAATATTGTGAAAATTGTTGAGAGGACGGTAATAGGGATGGTAATTCCCTCTTTCTCATAAAAGCAGTTAAGAATTAATAATTTCAGTGCAAGTATTAAAACAAAAAGCCTCCTTCAGCTAGAGTATTATTTAAACTGTAAACCACTTTGATACAGTATGCTAAGGGAAATAATTAAAGATGGATGAGTTAAAAGATTAATAAAATTATAATTTAATGAAAGAGACCATGAATGTCTCTAAGCAAAGTTATTTAAACCACACTGCTGTGGAAGATGCTCCTGACTGACCCTTTAAACTGCTGTCTATCATAAGCTTGAGGGATAAATAAAGAAAAATAATGTTATACTTGTCCTACTTTTAATGTATTTTCCTTTTGTATCTGCTGCTACTTATCATTCTCACACAGAATATTCTTCTTGCAGACATTCAAAGGTTTTATACCTCATCCAGTTAGCACAGTGCTGTAGAAACCAAGAGATCTTGATGTTGGTTCTGACTCCGCCCATGAGCTCTTTGCACAAAGGTCTCATTTTCTCCTTCAGCTTACTGGGATTGCTGATCTGTGATCTGTTTCTTATCTCTAACTCAGTTTTTCATATAATCTCATTACTCAGAGTTTTTTGCCTATTTCACCTGAGAAGTTGCCACTGTAAACTGTGGAACTGACTACAGTGACCAGTCCCTTAAGTGTGACGTATTCATACCAAAATACTGAAACATAAGAGAGGCCTGGACTTGTATTGCTCCTAAAAGCCTTACCACCTCTCAAAAATTAATCCTCAGCTCTAAAATAGCTAAGAATAAGCTAAGAAATAGTAAAGGGTTTTTTTGAAGGAGGATCACAGAGCCCCTTTTGATTAAGAAAGAAGAGTTCAGCAGACCATAAAGAGCAAACCACAGAGTCAGGTGTTCAGGTATTGGAATAGCCTCACTCCAATTTTTATTTGCTCCTTCAAGTGTAGCCTTCCTGTCCAGCACTGTGCCTTTTTGAGAACACCTGCACGTGCCAATATGGTGTGTGCTACACAAAGTGGACTGTTAGGATGAAGGTATCTCCTGAATGCATCACATCTTTTTTTAAAAGGATTGTTTCCTTCACACTTCACAAAGTAATGGAAGTAGTAATGCATGGATTTGTAAAGACCCATCAAAACACACACACACGTTCAAAATGCCTCTGCAATCCAGAAATACACAGAGGAGAAAGAAAGAAGGAAGGGAAAAAGGAAAGAATAAAAAGGAGGGAGGGAGAGAAAAAGAGAGGGAAAGAGAGAGAGAGAAATAGAGAGCAGGAGTGAAGGGAGCAGAGAGAGAGAGAGAGAGATCAACAATCAGGCAGGCATACTAAGAATCACTGCAGTAACTACACTTTTTCTCACTCCAAAGTGACAAGCCATTTGTTTGTATGCTGTAGATTTCAGGTAATTAATCCCATGTCACATAAATGGAAGCTGTATCTGTACTTTTCTAAATCAACTTACAACCTTGTTCTTGGTTCAAAGTTTCTTTTTGGTTCTAAACTTCTCACTCATGCCATTCAACTCATCAGGGAGCCGGTTAAGGACAGCCAGCACACTTGAAAGCATACAAATCAATTGCTTCTGTGAGAAATAACTTCAGAGCTTTTAGCAACACAAGAAATGTGCACCAGAAATTCAGCACTGTCAGTGAATTCTGACACAGTAGGCGAACAACCCTACTACAGGAACTTATGCATAAAATTGACGGAAGGATATGAAAACTTTGCCAAATAAAACATTTAAATTTCAGGGGAACAGCTTCAACAGCATCACTCATGTGCAGTGGATTCTGCTTCGGTGGTACCATGGCCAGTGTGAGTGTACTTCAGGGTCCTGAAGGCAGGGCTGACTCGTTTCTTGCCCCAGCTGGCGAGCCAGGCATGCTGTGAGCTGATCCTCACCGCTGCAGCTGCCAGCTGGGGCTGGTGCTCACCCACAGGCAGGGAGGAGAACCGCCCTCCTCCAGCTGGAGCTGATCTTACCATTGATTTTAAGGGGATTGGACGAAGAACCAAATATCAGTCTCACCTGTCGAGGTGAAAAAGCCTCAAAAAGACCTGGCCCATGCTTCAGATATTAGCGCAGAAGTAGCTCTTCCATATGTAAACCAAAGAGATAAAAAGCTAAGAGTAATTTTTTTTTTAAACATACTTGTCCCTAAAATAACATATCTACATAAGCTGAGCAATGGTAATTTATTCCTTACTAAAATGTTGAATTTCATTAAATACCAAGCAGAGCAGTTAATTAAGTGATAAGCTGAATTAAATGATGACATCAGAAAGCATAACTTTTAGTTAAACATTGTTATTCAGTTAAAAATGTTAAGAATGAATAAACTTCATGGGGGAAAAATACAATTCATGTTAGTTAATTATCTTAATTACAAATGTTGAGGTGAGAGAGGTGACAAATCATATAAATGCTTCCCAAGTTTTTCCTAAATTTGTAAAGAAATATTCATATATAACTCTGCACACTGCTGTACATATTATATGATATGTGGAAAGTAATTACAAACTGATCTGTACTAGTCATAGGAATGCAATTCTCTAAAGTATCACATATATACCCTGTTTTATAAGTGGATAAAAGTTGAGGCTTTTTCATGGTCATGTCAATTTAAAATGTATACATTATTCTTATTTTTTTATTCCATAGAATAAATTTTAGAAAGGAATGTCTTGAATGAAATTTGAAGATAATAGGATGAAGGAAATACGAAATAATTCCCCCATTAAAACATTATAACTATCTGCAAGCTCAAGTGAAAATATTTTTTAATTAAAACATGGAAAATCCCAACTCACTTTATTAAAAATTGCTATATAGATATCTTAATAACTATTTACAAAGACAAAGACAAAATCTGGCTTTGATATGCAACGTGTACTTCTCCATGACCAAACTGATCTATTTAACTTCATTGTGCACTCTCTACTTTTGTTTTCAGTATTGCGTTTTTGCTCCTGCTCCAACAAGCATCTCAGTATTCATTTGCATCTAGCTTCAGTAGTTGCACATTTGTGCACTGATGGGTAAAAAATATGGAAGAGATATATCAAAGAGGTCTTGTGCTTGCATGAAGAGATGAGGTGAGCCTGACCACAACAGACCAAGGGTAAAACAGCAGCCAGCAGTGGTGTAACCATTGTGTTCTTGCTTTAATGCTGTCATATCACAGAGTTCATCAGGTTACAGGGACCTCGGGAGACTGCCTACTCATGGTCACAAGAAAGGCTAAAACTAATTCTGCAAAGACTAAAGCAGGATCAGATCTACTTCAAAGGAGTTGCACCTATATTAACTGATGAGATGTCTATGTCCAGATAAACCATTTTCTATGCTAATGTCCATTACTTCCTCCAGAGCCAAAATAAAACTGGTAAATAACAGCAGTCACAATGAGATCAGTGTAATAACACCAAAGCAAATAACATGCTGGTATCTCAGACGGAACTAAAATGATTAAACCAGGAGGAAGAGAGGTAATTTATTTATCTGTATATGCAATGCAACACTCCAAACATCTGCAATATCACCACACTAATCTTCAGTACAAATCATGTCTCTTAATTTTCATTTTTACTAAGCACTACTTACCCTCTTGGTGTTACTCAGAGATTTCCAGTAGAAATGCTATTGATGAAAGGAAATAATTTTACAGCAGAAGTGCTGGACATTTTTTGATAATTGTAATAAGACTGTCCTTGAAATTTAACAATTTTTAAAAGGTGACTGCACACTCCCCACATTGAATAACTCATTTTAAATATAAGATGCTACTGTAGTGATTTCTTTCTTAATTTGTAGTAACTGATTACATCCAGTTAATGAGTGGAACAAAAGCTATGCACTGTCTCTCATGCATTCTCTAGGGCACTAGAACTGCAGCCTTTGATTATGCCACTTCTCTGCCACTTCACTTTATTGGTAATCTGACATAAAATTACTAGAATAAAATGTAAGGTTTCTTGTGACTAGCATATGTATATTTGAGGGATAGGGTAATTAAGAGGATTCCAGATCATACTTCTGATTTTTCAAAAGCTAATATTGTCCCTGATTAACTATTTAAGAATGGAACTATCTTTTTTTTCTTTAACAACTAATTTAACTCTCTATAATTCATTCTTTATTTGTATGGAGGAACTAGTTAGCAAATGCCATGATTTGCTTTCTTTTCTTCAGCTGTGTAACATAAGCTCAGATACAAACAACTGCTCCTTAGCAGAAAAGTAGGCATCTATCCAGGCCCTTCAGCAACATTATACAAAGAATGTGTCAGAAACAGATGCTCTGTTTTCCTTTTTTTTGCTGAAGTGATGGTTTCGCCCTGGCCGGAAGCCAAGTGCCCACCAAAGCTGCTCTATCACCCTCCCCTCCCCAGCTGGGCAGGAGAGAAAAAATGTAGCAAAAGGCTCATGTGGCAAGACAAGGACCAGCAGAGATCAGTCACCAATTACTATTGGGGCAAAACAGTCTCAGCTTGGGGAAATTAATCAAATATATTTACACAAATCAGAGTAGGATAATGAGAATTAAAAATAAAACTTAAACAACCTTCCCCCCACCCTTCCTTTCATCCCAGGCTAAATTTCACTCCCAGTTTTCTCAACCTCCTGCCCTCAGTGGCACAAAACACATGGAAAGGGCTGTGGTCACTTCATCATCGTGTCTGCCTCTCCTTCCTCCTCGGGGGAGGACTCCTCACACTCTTCCCCTGTTCCAGCATGAGGTTACTCCCACAGGAGACAGTCCTCCATGAACTTCTCAAATGGGAATCCTTCCCACGGGCTGCAGTTTTCCCTGAACTGCCTCAGTGTGGGTCCCCTTCCACGGGGTCAAGTCCTTCAGGCACAGCCTGCTCCAGCATGGGTCCCCCATGGGGTCACAAATCCTGTCAGAGAACCTGCTCCAGCATGGGCTCCTCTCTCTGCAGGACCACAGGTCCTGACAGGAGCCTGCCCCAGCAGAAGCCTCCCACGGGATCACAGCCTTCCTGAGGCACCCTGCTGCTCCACTGGGAGGTCCTCCACTTCACCATGGACCTCCGTGGCTGCAGGGTCACAGCTGCCCCACCGTGGCCTGCACCCTGGGCTGCAGGGGAGTCTCTGTCTGTCCTTCTCCACTGACATGGGTGTCTGCAGAGTTCTTACCCTCCAGTATTCTCATTCCTCTCCTCTGGCTACTGTTGCGCTGCCTTATTTTTTTTTTCTTAAATACATTTTCCCAGAGGTGCTGGGGTGCTGTGCTTGATGGGCTCTGCCTTAGCCAGTGGTGGGTCTGTCTCGGAGCCAGTTGGCACTGACTCTAGGGCACATGGGGAAAGCTTCCAGCATCCTCTCACAGCAGCCGCCCCACCAGCTGCCCTGCTACAAAAATCCTGCCATGCAAACCTAATACAGCTAGATGATAACAGGATTTCATTATGGTCCTAATAAATGAGAGAGTGTTTTATCTCTCCATCTTAAATCCCTTCTGCATCATGCAATGCATGCAAACACGAATGTATAGAGCAGAATCCCAGTTACCACAGAATCCATTGAAGGATCCCATCCTGACAGTTCCTATACATTATGCAGGAGGCTGATGGTTGTATGATTTAAGCTTTACCCAACACACAATTGTCCCTTTACTCCTCCTCCACTTTTATATAAGCTCATGACTTCAGTGATTTGAGCCATAAGAAACCAGCATCTCTGCACTCCACACTCCCACAAACGCAACCCAAACCACTTCAGATGAATAATGAAGAAAAGGGAACAGTATCACAGCTACTTCTGTAAAGCCACTGGAGTGTGGTTATGGAAGCTGAAGCGAGATTAGAGAGTCACTGGAGAAGTAAAATCAACTATAAAGTTAACCTTACTAGAACTGTGCTGGAGAAGACTGTTACGTGAGGACTTCAAGCAGGCAAGGATGGACCTCGTGAGGGAGTGACTAAGCTGAAAGGGAGTGGGATGTTTCATCCTTTTGAGGATTAAAGGAAAAGCAGGAATGTTGAACCTGAGGAGTTGCAGCTGCACAAAGGAAAACTTTGCATATCCATGCAGTTACACTTTGCCTTCTGTACTTTGCACACCAAGTGAAGCAAGGGATATCTTTAAATTCAAGCTTTGCCCAGATTGCTATTTTAGGCATTGGAAACAATAACAACTTGCTCACCAAGGAGGTACAATGATTTACCTGTGTTTCAGTTGGAATTTTTAAGCCTCTCTAAGTGATGGTGAAAGGCAGTGTCAGTTCTAGAAAGGAAGGCTTTGAATATATCCCACTGATTTTCAGTGCATAATATTCAGCCCAAAGAATGTTGAGTTCACATTGCGCATAACTAATGTCTTTTCTTACATTAATCACAAAATTTTTAGTCTCACCATGAAAATCTATGTTTATGCATCCCAAGCATTAAAAAAATCTATTATATTTTTATTTATTTATTTATATTTTATTTACTTAGCACTCCTAAGTCAAACATCACTCCCTCAGCCATGCAACATGCCATACAGTGTAATTTTGTGTTGTCACCCTCAAAGATAAGACGCCACATGTTTTACATAGCTTTAGTGAGCTGACTTTTGATTTGTGCTACTAATGACAGATGATGGGTATTTTCCCCTTCCAGTGATGAATATGGCCTTAGTACATACTCAGTGTGGAAAATGCCCTGACATTTTCCAGGATAAAAGGTTCTCTACGAACACAGAATATTGCACGCAACACTACATTTCTGTCATGGCAATTATTAGGCTTACATTATTACTGCCTTAAATGAAACATGACTATTTTGCCACAAAATGCAATGCGAAAAAATTTTAGTCTGGAAGATTAGATTGGGCTTGCAGTCAGAAATAATAATCAGTGCTTACCATGTGATGTTTTTCAATTTTCTGTATGACAAAAACAGCAGACTAAAATTGTTTTTTGTACTTTCCTGAGGGCATTAGCTCCCTCCAAAAATAAGGACACTGATTTTTCTAGGCATACATGTAAGAGGATATAACTGGTAAAGCATGCCTAGAAATATGGATCTATTGTTTTAATGCACCCATACAAAAGGAAATAATTTTTCTTATAACTACTTTGGATCATTTTACCAAAATGATAATACCAAAAGATAATAGACCAACAGGTACACAAATGTAATATTCAAAATTAATTTGCAATAGCCATTGCTTGCCTTGCTAAAACAGCAGCTTACCCGAAAACAAGAAAAGAAAATGGACCCTCCAGATGTTCTGAAGATAACCAAAAATAAATTCCTTTAAATTAAGTTGGAAAAAAAGAAAGTGTGACAACCCCCATAGAACTGCAGGAAACAAAAATAAACTAAACAAATACGTTAGCTTCACACTCTGAATATGAATTTAGATACACTAGAAACATGGATGTCCAAGCTTAGACTTCTGTTTATATTCACTGCTACAGTAAAAATTAAATTTATGATATTTATCTACTAGTCTTGCCTAGAAGAATGCTTTTCTGTACACCTAATTAAACCACTAGATTTTTAGGTCTTAAACAGACCTCTTGTCTTAAAATAAATTCATATGTCACCTCTCTAAAATGTAATTTAATTTCAGACGAGACAGTTGGTAAAATAAAATAGCTTATTTAAATAATTTGACTCAGTTACCTTTTAGTCCAAACCTAGTTAATTGACTGACACCATGTTAATTGATTAGATACAAAGTGAATTATAAATTTGACAGTTTCTTTAACAGGAATACCTATCAGTTGAGTTTGTAGGGTCAGTCTGGTAACAGTCAGTAATTTACACATTAATTAGCAGCTGTGGGACAGAAAATAAAAAGGCATTAAATGTAAATATCATGTTGGGAATACACTGATTGGTGATGTTTCATTGACAGAGATAATATCTTGTTCTAAACACACCAGAGTTCCTATTTTACATTTCTGTAACAGTTTCCTCTCTTAGTATGCACATTTTCCGTCGTCAGTTTACTCCCAAGATATCCCAGATTATTATCCATGTATAACACAGCATTTATTGTAAGTCCTGTCCCCCCTGCATTCCCCTGTTGTTCCTGACTTTGCCTGATTTTATCATTATTTGATAAGCAGGTTTTGCTACATATGTGATCTGTGGAGATTTGCTTCTTTTGATAAGGGAAAAATCACTGAGGTCTTTGGAAATACACATGGCAACGACTAGATCTCATTAAAAGAAAGTAATATTTAATGACATTTAAAGGAATAAATAGCCTATTTGACAGAACTGTGTTTCTACTCTGTCTTTATGGATGGCCATTCCATGAGACACTGCTGAAAGAGTCTAGACACTATACTCACAGCAGAGTGGATTTATTGTGGACATATGTGGCCATGTTTCAGCATCCCTTAGGGGAATTTCTGCTCCTGAAGTGTATAATAAAATGGAAAGAGCAAAGCATCAAAGATCACTAGTAGAAAATGCACATAAAGATGTGCACAGACACACACTTACACATCTCATTCTGCAAACTTTCAGCAAGTCTGAGACAGCCAGTAAAAGGATCTTAGCCCTGTGAGGCTTTGATCATCAATCCAAAAATACAATCTATAAATTATAATCAGCAGAGACATAAAGCAACAATTGCAACCAAGGAATTTCAAAGCAGTCCTGATCCCAAAATGGTTTCATAGACACTGAACAGTTTTTTGAGCAACACACATTTTCCAAGATCTCTTTTTCCACAGAAGATGTTGAGAAAAAACCCCAGGCTAAATTAGTCTAGTCTATGCTTGGATTACTGCTGCTTGTCCAGAGGATTGAAAAGCCGGAAATAAAATGGGTCTGACCACTGGATGTCACTCTCGACTTAAACCTTGTTACATTAACTGTGTTTCAGGCAAAAAGAAATTCTGGGTGTTTCTGTCATTGTGTCTAAATTGCAGCATGGCTGAACCTTTAGCAGAATGATTGAAGGTTGAAACTGCTGCTCTGCCAGCAAATTCCTGAATAATCGTACTTAGATCTTCCTGGTCTCTGCCTCAGTTTACCAATCTGCAAATCACTAGTAAAATGAAACAACTCCTTTTTTTATCCCTAGCAGATGTTAAGAACTAATAAAACAGAAGATCTGTGGCTGAGAAACACTGTGAAAATATTGTCACTAACACATACATAATCTAGGGAAAAAATGTCATTTTCATAATACTATGGTAGTATAATGTATTGCAGTATAGAATTACAGAGGGGTTTGGGTTGAAAGGAACCTTAGAGATCCTCTAGCTCCAACCTCCCTGCCAAGTGCAGGGACACCTCCCTCTAAGACCAGGCTTCTCAAAGCCCCATCCAACCTGGCCTTGAACACTTCCAGGAATGGGGCATTCACGATTTCTCTGGGCAACCTGTGCCAATGCCTCACCATCCCAACATCACAAAATAAAGCCCTGCTTATGTCTCACCAAAAACTACCCTACTACTACTACTGCAGAAGTACTTTTCAGGACTCTTTCAGTACTCCTGACTCTTTCAGTACTATTACTACTAACATACTTTCCTAAAAGTAACATGCATTTTTGGACAGCAGAGAACCCTGCTTTTAGTAAGAGTAAATATTTGCAACTAGAAATAGAATATTTCATGAAATAATGCTAATGGGTTGTTTTTTTTTTTTTTTAGATCTGATGGTCATCAAATTTGACTATTAAAAATCAAAATCTCTATCATATTCAATTCTATCATTTCACTAAATTGTGTTGAAAACATAACAGCCACAATGCCAATGTAGAATTTTTGTGAGATTTACACTTACTTACTGGACCTAATTGGAGAACTTCTCTGAGAAAATTCCTTGGAGTGATTTCCCATTGGGTTGGGGCCCTCTGTTTCAGGTGGGTCTTGGATGGCAAATCAGCTGCAGGTGGTCCCCAAGCAGGAGTCAGCCCTTGCAGCATCAAAAAACCACATCCCTCTCTGCCTCAAGCCCTAGCTCTCACATGTTTTTAGAGCACCTTGCATGCTAGTCCATTATTTAGCTGGGTTTTCAATGAAATGGATTTTTTTTCTAAAGAATCCAGATTTTGTTTCTGTAGCTGTTTGTCACAAACACAAAGAAGATAAGGGAAAATCAGGTGGGGATCCCTGATGACCCCTCCTGACTGGGCTCCTCACATGAGAGCAGGAGAGCACCTGGCCCCACCAACAGTCCTGAGATCCATTGTCACTGCATCCTCACACCGGCTTGTGCGGCTGTGGCCAAGACAGCCATGGGACTTCGTGTTCAGAAGAATGTTTTGGGCTTGTAAAAGATTTATTGTGGGATGTTCAGCAGAAGAACCAGTAAGGGAGCCTGTTGGATGGGGGGGAAATAAGCATGGAGGAGAGCCAAAAGAGCATGCAAAAAACAAGGGGGTGAAAGGGACCACTCATGCACAAACAGGCGTGGTCAGGACACTTATCTGAGGTGGACTGTGCCTGATCAGTGTGCTCTGCCTTGTCTTCTCATTAAACCCCATTCCTAGCTCTTCCCTTGGGCAAGGGACCCCACTCTGCATGGATCTGTGGGCATGGCAAATCTACATGCCAAGCAGCTGACGTGGAAACCATTCATCGTGGGGCCTGATCTGTCCTTGGAAAATGTACATGAAGACAACCTTTTCCTCTTGCTTTCTCTGAGTATTGTAAAATGGAATAGGCTTTTGACAGTACTGCAGCCATTTACAGCACAACTGAATTGAACAGTATCAGTCTGTTAGAATCACAGATCTTACCACTTACTGCCCTCTGCATGCAAGAACAGACTTGTTATCAACAAGCAGAATAAAGGGATGCGAAGCCACAACTCCATAATAGTTTTCTTTGTGTTAAAAGCTCACAGTTGATTTAGGAGAATCAAGAGATGTACCACATATAAAGACAAAACTCCGACGATGGTAGCACCTTGCTTCTCAAATAGTCAGGGTTGTCCTTCAGCATTTGGTGTCTTCTCCTACCTCCTGCTTACAGCAAACACATTGAGCAGTATGTTTGCTATAAGCAATTAACCGTGGCCTAAAATATGACCAAGCCTTTCCTTGCAAACAGCCTTCAAGTACTATTCAGTGGTGGTGATAACTGGGTTAAACACCCCAATCAATGGGAAACCTTCTGTAGGGTAAGTCACCAAACTCATCAGATTTAGAACCATGAAAAATGGGCAGGAAGCTAGAGGTTATGGAAAACAGGAACTAACTACTCTTTTTGTTACAGACCCAACATACAGAAATACCAAACACATAAGTCTGTTACCTTGTATGTCTCATTTCCTGAGAAAATTCTACTTAAATTTATTTCTAAAATACTATCAGCCCTACTTTTTCTGAAAGCAATGTCTCAAAGCTGGCTCTGAAATGAAAATATTAATATATCGTATTCACACTGGTCTTCTGTGAATGAAAGGCTCCATAGTTTCTCCATCTCCTGTTTTTTCACCTTCTCTTCTCTCAAAGTACATATCATATTATATGTCTAAAATGATAATTTCCTAAATGATAATTTCCTAAAATGATAATTTCCTAAAATGATAATTTTCCTCTGCAACATTCCTAAACAGTCTCCTGGCTGATACTATCTGCCCTGGTACGGCCACTGCACTTGATACATGCAAATAATTATCTTACCTATAAAAATATATTCACAAAAATCCAAATTGGTTGAATGGTCTTTTATCACTAATAGTTTGACCAGCTTGTTTTTCCTAAAATCAGCTAAAACATTGTTTTTCTTTCTCATAGAGCAGCAGAGATTTCCTATAATGGCAAGTTTCCATGGAGAACATATGTAAATTCTGTCAGTTTGAATTTTCAGACTCCTGGGCAATGAGATTTGCTTGCTACTTCAACACTGGAAGCAACAATAAAAACAACAACAACAACAACAACAACCCACCCAAACCCAAAACAAACAACTTAAAAAAATAAAAAACCAACCAAAAAAAACCCAAACCAAACCAAACCAAAGCAAAATAGGATAAATTCCTTATGATCTATAAAGAAGGAACAGTAGAAGCTGCAGGGGGCTGCCATAGATAGTGTGGTTACTACCTTCATCTGTGTTTTCTAGCTTCTACAGGATCCCAGCAAGTGGACTACATGAAAAACCACTGCCACCAGTCAAAACAAGAATTCCAAGGCATGCATCCCATTTCTGTGTCCTTATAGGTCTGATCATGAGATACCTTGACACAGACAGATCTACAGAAACACTAGAATTATTTCAAACTGGCTGTAACACTTGTTTGCTTATGCATATGTTGGGGTGTCAAGCAGATTACTCAGACACCAGGATGGTCTACTGAAGCATCAGCCTCAAACTTTACATGTGACTTCTGCACTGGATCACACCCTTATGTTAAACTTGTCTGTCAGCTTGAAGACATCACTTCTCCTCATAGAAATACTACTTCATTGAAATAAAGGGAATCTGAGTGCTAAATACCCCTTGCGTGCCTCTAAATGAAACCAAACTTTGTGTTTGATAACTGTCTAGCATAAAAAAATTACCTGCATATGTGCTATCTTCTATTTGCTCACAGTCTTACCTCCCATCTCCTGACTGAGCACAAGATGGGATTTGCCATATGTTTTGATTTGAGAACTTAATGGTTGTGGCTGGTACCCTGAAACTTAATTTTAAATAGTTATTATACACCTACCAATTGAGGAAATGAGAAAGCTATAAACAAATTATTAGAAAGCTCCGCAGTGTGCAGAAATCTAAGCAAGAAACTGAGATGTGACATGAACTAAACTGCTAAGTTGGATTCAGAAATGAATGCATTGGCTATGGGAGGAGATATAAACACATTTGCTATTTCCACACATGAATACATTTGTATTTAGTGAATTATATTTCACTGCCAGACTCTAAATCAGCTTTCTTGATTTGGGTTTTTTTTACTTGATACTAGTAGGAGGCATGAAAACAGAACTGGAAAAGAAGGGGCATCAGAGTGTGTATAAAGATTTTGATTCACAAGCTCTGGCTTAACATCATGCTAAAATAAAGTCTAATTAATTTACTGCTGCTTACAGATGATTTTAATCCTATCTAGAATGTAATAAAGAATGGCTATACATAAAACAAAGTACTTTTAACTCCCTTCAAATAAACTACAAAATGTTTAAGCACAAGATATTTCACATTCAAAAAGTCAGTTTTAGAAGATACTTTGTTATTTCTGAAGGCTAGTATCTTACATTTTCAGGAAGGAAGAAAAAATTCATGGATTGTTTTCTTTAAAGCACCCATTCTCCTGATAAGAAGTACCAAATAAAGAGCCACGAAAAACAGTACTTTGCTCAAAGGAAAAACTGATTATTGTCATCACCTTCATCATTAAAAGCCACAAAAAGAATGATAAAAGTACACATAATTAGCAAGTATTCTGGCATGGCCTAAGGAGGCTGCATTTCCACTACTTAAACTAAAGAATTTACTTGTCCCGTGGGTGAATTCCTGTATTACATTATAAAATCCACTGGCCAATACCAGATCCAGTAAGTCTCATGCATTCAGAACCAGCCTTATGCATGTATTTATCATCCCCCTCAATGCCAGTCACTTGTGAGTTTGTACTGACGTGGTGCTGCCTCTTTCATGCTGGATGAAACTTAAGGTTTCCCACTACTGCAGCAGTTTCACTGTGGCCTGAATCTGGAGTAGGAGAGCAAGGTGAGAACCCAGAGCTGCACTCACATATATGTGAAAAAACATTTTCTTAGTCTTGGTGGGGTGGATACAACTCAATCCAGCTTCCTGGTACTATTCTTCTTTCTTTCTTTTTTTTTTTTTTTTCTTCTTTTTTCTTTCTTTTTTATTTTTTCTTTTTAATTTGTTTTTTAAATCTGAAGGGGTAATCCAGGTCCCAACCCCACCATCCCATGCTCTCAGCTGAAGCATGGGGAAGCTGCACTGACAATAACCTCCCTAGTGCATGGAAGAGAATCTGCCCCATCCCTTCCAGCCACCACTTGCTGTTGGTTTTCAGTATCCTTTTGAAACTACTTCCCCTACTCCTAATGCTTAGAGTTCTAAAATTTTTCAAGTGAGAAAGTCAGAAGACAATTCTACACCTGCAGTCAAAGACAGTTTTTCATACATCTGTAGGAAAATGCAATGAATAACTTTTCATCATGAAATTGTAATGGAATTTTAAAAATAACTATCGGCAAGTTCCAGTTACAGGAAAATTCAGCCTTTCAGCACACATCTATTTCTCAGTTATATGCACAAGAACTGTTTATGGAAATCAGTAGACATCCATTTTCTTCTCTCTTGCATAACACTATAAATGAGAAACAGTCTATGTTAATGATTTTTTGCAACTATCTTTGCTGGTGTCTGAGAGCTTCACAGATAATCAATTTTCACAAGACTTGTGAAATCAGCAGTTGCATGATCTGTCTGCCAGAGACAGATTTATGCCAACATGCATTTTATTTTGGGCACCCAAAAGAGCAAACACTATGGGGTTGTTTGGTGGGTTTTTTTTGTTTTTAGAACACTTGACATCGCAGAGAGAGCGTTGCTATTTAAAACATACCTTTCCCTCGACTGCAGCTGCAAGGGTTTTGCATGCCTGCCTAACAAAGCCTAGGTTTTCAAGGCAGTTAGACAGATTCTAATCTGGATTAGTATCCCAAACATCAGTATCTACAGGAAGCTAACAGGCAGTCTCCTCGACTTCAAATAGCATTGTTAGTTCTATGCAGTGCAGATATGAAAGAGAAAATCATAGCAAGAACGGACTGTTGAAATTTATAACACATTGAATACCAATTGCTGTTTCCAATAGGAAACAGCATTCCCTCTTCATGTACAAAGAATTACCTAGTGTTTTCAGTAAAGCAAGTAATTTCAAAGGAGTAGTTAAGTCACTCATTGATCTGATAATGCCAGATGAAACCCCACTAAACAGTTCTCATATTAAGTATATTTTCATACAATGTAGTAAATGGACTCTTGTCTCAGTGAGTATTTAGTCAAGACCTTTTCAACTCAGCCCAGAAACAGTGAATAAATTATATTAATTAGAAATTTCATGAAAAATACCAATTATCTACTGCTGGGGACTCTGGCATATTTTGCCTACTCAACATTTGTGTTGTTAGATTAAAATGTTCTTTGAGGCACAGACTGCTTTTTTGCCTTATGCAACATTCTTCATGCTTATCAAATAAACAATACATGTTTTGTAGATCCACTAGTGGAAAGTAGTTATCATCTAATAAAGGAGATTTTTTTTCTCTGGTTTTAAATAGCATAATAGAATAAAGTAACATTTAGCTGTAATGATCATTAGAAGAACAACTTTCAGTTCTTTGTTATGTTATTTTCAGTTCGTATTTAATCTCTTGCTTAAAACAGGGAAATGGTTCATTTTCAGCTACACTAGGTCTATTGAGCTAGACCAATTCAACTCAGAAGCTCAAAAACCGGCAACTTAGGCACAGTTCAACTCTTTCTGCTCCACTTTTTTTTTTGCCATAAAAACACCATCTTTAAGAATTAAAAAAATTAGAGGAATGTCATGTGGCCAGCCAATGCGAAAAAAAAATCCTTTTTTTTTTTTCTCTCCCACATTTTGCAAACACAAGAAGGAATAGGATCACCGTGAGGCACAGACATGGAAATTAATTTCTGCTGTCATAAACTTTGCATAGGCAATTAAGTCGTCCTTGAGAGTTGAATCTAGTGGGAGGAATCTCCAAACTCAAAAAACCTGGGATTTTTCTTTATAGGTAGAATAATTAATTCAGAAGTTCCTGTTGGGACTGTGATTATGACCCAAATGATCAACAAATCTGTGTATGCACAAACATGAGAGAGCTACTGACTTTGGCTTGGGGTATGAAAGCATTTTATTCAATGTTGTTTTAGGACAAATTAGAAAAAACAGCCAAACCATAGTGTCTTGTGTTGGTACACACTGTGATAAGCGACTTCTCCAGTTCTGTGAGTCATGAGAGGTAAGGGAAAGATAAGGAAAGTAAGAAACTTGTGTTTAGTACTTTACTATATTCTATTCACAGTAACTAACGCAGGTCTACTTGTTACAATGTTTTTTATATATATAGAATACATATATGTACTCAGACAGAAATATCACATTTTCTGTATCACAGAACTTATGTACAGCCATGCCACATTCAAAGTCTATTAACTTTGTTTAAAACTGATTGAGAAGTAAGAGAGGAAACAAAATAGGAAGTAGCTGACAAGAACCTGTCTGCTGAAGAAAGTTCTGTAATGCTCCAAACTGAATTTGAGACAGAATCTATTACTCTTGGCATTTCTGTTTTTGTTCTTCTCAGTGCTAAACATTACAATCCAACAATAAAGTGTTTTATTGGTGGCTACCTTACAAGAGTGTCTGTGACCTGGGAAAATGACGGAATCCATGGAAGAAAGAACACTTTTCCTTCCATACAGTCTACAAAGTGATGCAAATTTAAAACTCAGGATGGTACTTCTGGCATGATTCCCTTTGTCCAAATTCAAAGTCAGTTGAATAAAGCTGCATATAAGATCTTGTGGAATTCTAAATGGTACTCTCAGGATCTGCTCTACTTACAGTTAACACACTTCCCTGGGAGACTGCACGTGTAATTCAAAGGTGAAACAGGTTATTGTCTTAGGCAGATTTGCCACTGGCTCATCATGAAAACCACAAGGAATACTGTGACCTAACGGCAGTTGTACCAATAAACTTATACAAAATGCTCTGCCAATACCCAAACTCCTGTGCTCAAAAGAAGCAGCCTTAGGGAATGCTGGTCCACAAAAACTACTCAAGCCTTTTGTCTGGTTCAGCCACTCAGTCTGATTCTGGGGGGAATTTAGGTGACACAGGTATCATAGGTAGAACAATGGTATGGTCATAGACTTGTTGAAGCCGAGTAGTCAGACATGGCAATTACATCTATGCATAAGAATACAAGCTGAAAACTGTGAGGAAAATTAAGAAAACAGAAGGGCCAGGGGTATTTTCATTTTAGAATCTGAATTTTAATTACTAGTTACATAAATGTTGTTTCTTTGTGACACTTTGGTTTTGTTAGCTAAATCAGTAATAACAAGGAATCCTGATATGTAATACATTAATCTGCTCCATGGAAGTTAACTTCAGTACTAGGCAGGACATGAAAATCTCAGTACAGGCATATATGACATATGAGGAGCAGATAAGGGAATTGGTTTATGCAGACTAAAGGAGGTTACTAAAGAGGTAACTGATGTGCTCCACAACAACAGAACCTTGTCGAAAAGACTGTCAGAGTTTGCTCAGAGGCACAGTGAAAGGACATGAGGCAGTGGTCACAAGTAGCAATAAGAACAATTCCTAATGTACAAAAGTAAAATATCCTGTTGGGGTAATCAACACAAGGACAGACCTCCTTGAAGGTTCTCACAACTCAGCTGAGCAATCTGACCTTATTTTGAAATTTGTTTTCCTTACCAGGAAGCTGGACCAGATGAGCCCCAGGTATCTACAACAGTGAAGAACTTTTTTCTCATTATGCTCAAGACATTAAGTAAAGATCCTCACACACATGCATCCAGACAGAAGAAAAGAAAAAAGTCTGTGGCCCTGGAAGAAGGCAGCAATTCAAATATCAGTGCACTTCTCCAAATACCACTGGTAACTGATAAGGCAGAAGACCTTCTACATGTCTGACATTCGGGGTTTTTATCAACAGACAGTTTGAAATTCATGCATGGCACAAGTCAGCATGGATACAGCAACACCAGTAAGGCTGGGGGTAGTACATAGATAATGTGTATGATTCTGGCTCAGCCTACCAGGTGATTTCAGACTAACACTAACCATAAAAAATACAAGTTTTTACTTCCCAGGGGCAAAAACCAAAATCTCAAAAAGCAAAAAATCTGTGGAAAAAATGAATACAATTGGCGAGACCAGCACATGAAAGCAATAAATGTGGAGACTTTTGTGCAAAAAATACATTGGACTCTGAGGTGTTCTGTTCAGCATTTTGCTTTGTCTTAAAGGGGAAAGGCTTGAAAGTTATCTGCCATGAGATGATGCACACATTAGAATAAGCATAAGCTATAATTTCAAAAGTAGTTTGTTTCCTTATGCAAGATATGTTTCAAATATGAATTTGGTTTGAATAGTTAACTGTATTTCCCAATTGTACTTAATTGCATTTAAGTTGTAGCTGTATTTATCTGAGTATGTGTTTTCTTTCACAGGTTTCTAAGGACTAACAAGTACATTCCTTGTTTTGGTAAGAGCACTAAGTTTTGTAAAGAATCAAGAAGCAGCCAAGAACACGCTCTAGTAGCCTGTTTAGAGGGATAAGAGCATGCTGGAGCAATCACAAGGGAAGTGCAAACTGAATCCGACACAGTTTCCAGGTTTGGTATGACAACAGTAGTCCCCTATATCTAAACATAAGCAAATAAATTGCAGTAAAAAACCAAACGAACCCAACCAAACAACAAAACACCAAAACCAGAAGAAAAACCCCAACCAAACAAAACAACAACTAAAACCCCCAAACCCAAAAACGTATATGGGTGAACAAAGAGTGAATTTTTTTCGACTCTTTGTCTTTAGTCTGTGGTAGGATTGAGAATAATATTCAAAGAACATCCACTTTCCAGTCCCTAATGTACTATTTAAGAGAGAAAAAGTTCAGATAGATTACATGAACTGCTGCTTAGTTAGTAAAGACAGAGAATCTGAATAATCTCTTAGGGGAATCATCAGCTTTGATTTTCTTTCTACTTCTAGAGGTCATTGCCTCCTACTTCCTGCAATGAAACACAGCAGTTTTGGAAGGGGCCATTATAGCAAATTATAAAAGAAATCCGGATCCTCCCAATTCATTATCTCCATTTCTCCTGTCACAAAAACTAGTAATTCAAGGAGGCACCGGATCTGCTCTCTGTCCTGGTACAGATGTGAAACAAGATGTTAAATATGTGCTCTGTCTCCATGTAAAAAGACACTGCCAGACACAGGAAATAAAACATATATCCTAAATCATGGGTGAAACACTATTCCTTTATTCATATGGGAAATATAGTTGAACTAAGCCCAAGTATTCAAATATAATTGAGAACTACTTAAATTCTGTAAGCTTTTCCATTGCATGTGGCACTTCTTTCAGACACAAGACCCCTTTAATTTATTTCTGGTGAAAGAAGCAAATTAGTTCTTGCTTTCCCCCTAATGCTATCTGTTACTAATTGCAATCATTCCTTCCAGTGCAATAACATTAAAAAGATGCAGGAAACCCAATTCCTAAAGCATTTTTAATGCAACTTCCATTCTAGGCAGTATAATGACATTAAAACTGTCTGATGTACTGTGCAAATGGGTAGAGATGTACTATGCCTACTCTGGCTTCTCAGGGAGAGTGAAAGCAATACAATATTGATGAGGTGGGATCTGGCAATGAAGAAAATTCCCTTTTTCTGAAGCAGCCAACTGTTACAAACTAATTCGCAGAGCTAGCTCTCTTCTGACAAGTCCCTTCAGTGCAGCTTCCACTGACACAGAAAGTGACAGGCTTAGGAGCTGTGTCTCCAGCACCGTCTCTGCTAATGTCCTCATGGGCTACCCTGGCAGAAGATAAACAAAACAGAAACACTGATGTTATCGGAACATTGAGCCCAAATAACAACATCTGCAATGTTGCACACACACGGTTGGATTTTTGGTTCTTCTTTTTTCCTAAAGCTGGGGGAGGGAGAATGTTATGAAAAAATTGGGTCCTAAATGACAAGTGTAGGCAAGAGATTCACTGAGCAGTCCCAGCAGAAGGGGGTCTCCTGGGAACAGGGGGCAGCTGTGCTGGCAGCTCCTGGCTGCCTGTTGCTCTGGCAGCGAGCAGTGGGGCTCCCAGGGCCAGCTGGGGACAGCACAGGGACACGTGCACGTCTCTTCTCAGCAGCCTGCACTGCCAGGGCTGCACTCCCTGAGGAGCAGAAGGCTGTTGACTGCAATATGAATTTGGAGTACGAGCTGCTGGTAGACAGCTCAGGGAAATCATGCAGATGGCTGCTGCCCTGGCAGGCAGAGGAGGCAGGAAAACACTTGCCTCCTGTGTTTCCAAGACAAAAAGTGTCTCACCACTACTTCTGATGATGACCCACACTAGGGGAGAGAAAAGAAGAGCACCCATTTTACAAGTAAATATGAACAAATACTTTATATGTAACACATTTCAATCACATAAGTCTATGTGCAGGAAGAAGCAATGATATATCATAAATTTTTCCACTGCTTTTTCCAACCCTGTTGCAAGAACTTTGTGAATCTGACTCTAAAACCTCCCATGCAGAAGAAAAAATGCGTAGAGAAAACTTTTATGCACAACACTTATTCAAAATTAACCTGCTCACCCTAGCAAGGAATGACTTGAGTCCTACTTTCAGTTAGACAGTAAAATTATTGAACTGCATCGGAAACAAATTTGCATCGTAACCAAAACGCAGCTACAACTAAAGAATAAAAAAAAAAANAAAAAAAAAAAGGCCAAAAAAGCAGACAACTAGTTTTATAAGAAATCCTAATTACTCAGATAAACATGCATGGGAAGGTTAGTCAGATCTCTAAGAAAACTTCTTTGTCATGTTGGATGGATAGGGAAGGTCGAGTTTAAGGAGGCAGATCAAACACAGGTGGGTCACTCAGTTTCTTTTAGAGTTTTTACTCTATGCCAAAACCCCCACTAGTGATACAGCTGAACAAAGTATGTTCATATGTTCACTAAGTATAAGACATATTGTGTATGAGAGTAAGCACCTGAACTACTTGTTTTGAAGAAGAGATCAAGATAAATGCTCATGAAGATCACAAATCATAAAAACTGAAAAAAACCACTGAGATATTTAGCAAAACTTAAACCCAGTAAGAAGTATCTATAATTAACCAGAAGGATTTTTTCCATATAATATGGAAAATACGAGTTAGCTTTAGATATAATTCAAAATAATTGCACCATTAACTCTTCTGTTAGACATGATTCCTATACATGCACACGATTATGCTTCTGCAATATGCCAGACATTTACCATGCAGGGTAAAGCTGAAACTTTTCCATTTATATCTTCTGTAAGATATTTTGAGGAGTTGTTCAAGCATTAGTCAGAGACAAGATGTTGTTTAGACGTGTTTAGAACACTTCTTTCTGACACTTACATACCTTAACACATAACAACCTGCACCTCACTTTCTATGTTCAAACTCACAATACATTTAAATATTTAGGAAAAGTTTCACAAACTTTCACAAACACAAACACAAACACTGTACTCACAAGCAGAGAAGCTATACATTAGCATTGCTAAGCACATGGGATTAATATCAACAGGTTAAGAGGTCTCAAACTTAAGCCTCTTTATGCCCAAATCTATTTAGGACATCTGTACTATAGATTCACTGTCTGCTCCAAACTTTCAGCATGATTCATGTCACAAAACTGTGTCACATTGTTTAGGAAATGAAAGAAAGGAAAATGTAGGACTTTTATGAACAACCCTTTATGCACTTCACAGTCATTCCTAGAAATGTGTACAAGAACTGCTGTTGATGAGCAGCTCACTGCAGCTTTAGCAACCCTCTGGGTACTCTACACCCAGAGATGTTGTAATCCACTGGAGCCTAGCTCTTGTGGCTGCACCAAAGGAGATTATATGCACAGTACTTTCACTCGCCTCAAATCCTGTGCAAGGGGTATTCAGCCTGTACTGCTGGGTGACTAAACACTGTGCTATAACCCACACTGGGGTCCCAGTGGATAAAGTCCCAGTTTCTTCAAAAGTGAAACAAAGCAGTTTAAAACTAGGATAATGTCCTTTACCTCCCTGAGCAACCAAGAAAAGCTGTTCCTGTGGAAGGCAGCATCCCTTCAGGGGTTGAGAAGGAGATGTTACTGCAGTGCATGTGCAGTTGGTGAGAGGGGAAGAATACTACTGCGAAGTCCTCTAAGGACACCAGTCAGCAATGAGGTGTCAAACCATCTCAGACACATTTACATCCAAAATCGACAGCCTTCCAGACACAGTCTGGTCTGTAAGTCAGTCAGGGCTTAGTACTCCATTTATTAAATGGAAATTGATATTTCAAATGCCTAAGCACTTGTGAGAGCGTCTCTCACTGAAAGGTTCTGTAGAAAAGACCTTTGGAGAGAGAGAAAAGGAAAAATTTTGATAAGGTGCACAGTATCTTTGTACGTGTTATTCAGAACGCCATGAAAGACTGAGATTGAAACGTGTAAATATTTAGGTAGCACAGCCTGTCTTGCCAAAAAAAAACCCCCAAAAAAACAAAACGGAGCAAAACACAAAAAGCACCAAGATATGAGTGAGATCAGTAGAAATGAGGTGGGCTGACAGAGGGATGTGGTCCAGTATTGCTGGCTGCTATATGTTTTACATGCTATGAGAGATCATAAAAGATGCATACACTTTCAACTCACATGAAGGTCACTTTAGCAGTTCACTTCTAATTCCACCTCGTTCTGGATTTAATTTTCACTCATGAAACAAACATTCTGGATTTAATTTTCACTCATGAAACAAACAATTAAAATAGCTTTCCTGTTTCTATGTGTCTTTGAAGTATCTGTTTGGGGTTTTTTTTCATTAGGAACAAAATCATCAAGATTTCTGTGCTAGTAAGTTTTAAAAAGTGCCCTAACCTTCTCTAAAACCTGTATTGATTTCTGTGAGAAATTAAATCATCACTAGGTTTTGGGTAAAAGAAAAGGGATAGCGGGGGAAGCAAGAATTTCTAGAATAAAGGACCAATGAAGTTTAGAAAAAAGACTTTAAAAGCATCTTATGGCCTTGCTTTCCTTGGAACTTTTAGAGATGGAAGAGAGCTAATGCTCAGTATATTCTCCTCACACTACTGACTTGCACATTTAATTTTTCTTCCTGGTACCCATGACAGAGACAAAAATGTTACTCAGACCTTTCATATGGATTCCAAAGCTTTTTCTTTCCTGAGTCTTCCCTCAACTTCTTTTTGAAGTGATTTTTTTTTTCCCTTATGAACTGCATGTTCCCTTATTTTGATGATCCCAGATTTCATACCTAAATATTTTTTTTTAAATACAAAAGAATGACTCAGAAGAACAAAGATACTTCCCATGTAAGTCATAAAGAGATCTCAGGTTTTGTATTTCACCGTCCTGACTGAAACATTTGTCCTGATACTCTAATGTAGCACAGCAAATGAATAAGCATACAAAGTGAAACAGTTCCAGTGAGAAGTTTGATTATTTATGATCTTAACAGCTGCAGTCTTTTTGGTTCCACTAAACCCCAAGACCTCCTAGATTCAGTACAGCTGCTCATAGTACTGCACACTGTGTCTGGCTTTGCTTGCAAAATTCTATCCTTCTTCCCACCGTCATGGAAGGTATGAACACACATTGAGCAGAGCAGAAATGGAAAGACTGGATATTTTGCAAATGAAGTTCTTAGCCTGAACAACACTGAGATAATCTTTACAACTTTTTAATATTGTAAAAATATTGTTATTCTGTCTGGTTGACATTAGTTGGGATAATACTAGTTATAAATTAGTATAAATTAACTAAATTGTGAGGACTGTTAAAAAGTACTGCTGTATTAAATTCCACTTCAATTCTGCCTGAGTTTAATGAACAGAGAGATGTGTAATACAGGATACAAGTCAATAAAATAGAGTTTCTTCAGAGAGATGGAAACAGAAAGATTTGTGCATATAGAAGGAATAATTCATGGCATATAATGAGTGGATTTTTCCTGTATTTTCCATTCAAGCAGCTTCAGGAATCAGCATTCTTCCCTACGATAGTGGCAGTAGTTTATACATGGGGAAGAAATTTATGGGTTAGGGAAAATGACCAATAGGAAAGCAGGGATTTACAGTTTACACAAAATTGCCACAGTATGAGATTGTAAACAGCTTTTATGGAAGCTGACTGCCTTTCTCTCTGCTATCAGCTCTGCTCTTGACGTACCCACAGATGACTACGGCAGTAACTCACATTTACAAATAAGAGGTCTAAGTCCTGGTTCAAAAATGACTTATTCTATGCAATGTGGAACCTTCGAATAATCAAGAGACCAGCATTTACTTTGACCAGAAACACCTTCCTGTTAGCTTAATATCATGTAAAGTTTTTGTTCAGCTGTGTGATATATTACAAATTACTCTCTTTTGTTTTTCTTTCTCCTTTCTGGTACAGTCATTAAAAAAATAATCTGAAGGCTTGTGACTTGAGCTAAAAATTATATTTCTCTTGTAGTAGAAAATTATAAACAATCCCTTGTATTCTGAAGTCTAGTTATGTTCTGTCAATTCTTTTAAAATACTTTTTTCATTTCCACAAAAATAGATAATCTGGTAGAGAGTCAGTACTCATGTTCATACACTTAAATTGAAATTTCTCTTTTAAGCTAAATGCTCCATCTCTAAAGTAGCTCAAACCATAGCCATTTACCTTTGCTCCCTGAAAACAAATAATCAACTTAATCATTTGTTGAAATTAAGAAATAGAGCAATGTGATAACAGATCCTCTATTCTCAGGAAGCCCTTTTGCTCTCAGGAAGCCATTTTGTTTTGTCTTCAAGCTGAAGTATCACCAAAAAGGCTGTTTAAAAATTTCAATACAACCCAAATTCAATATAGCTGAAAACTCCGTGCTGCTCAGATTGAAAGGGTGTATATTAAAATAGCTCTCCTTCAGGAATCTGTATGTATATGAGCAGTAAAATATTTAGGTGACTCCTGGAATAAAAATCATACAATCATAGAATCACTCTTGTATTTGCAGAAAACTTGCCTCAAATTCTTGACAGTGTATTATTGTTGTCAAAGATTTAATAAGCCTTCATAGATGAGCTATAGGTGTCAAAAATATGTCATAATATGCTAGTTTTTAACAAAAGCGGTATATTTTTATCCATTTCATCACTTTCCAAATTGAATGTAGGTCTGAGAAATCTTCATTTTGTACCATGAAACTAGAAAGCAAGGACTTCCTTTATGATTAATGTGCAGATACTCTTAGATGACATCTCCCAAGAGGAAGTTGTAGCTAAGTTCTAAGGCCAGTGTTAAAAAGAAGGCGGCTTAACCAACCATCCAAACAAAGCTCCTGGTATCTGCAACAGTGATAAAATCTCCACATATATAGGAGAGTGGCATTATATATGGCAGTAAATAGTAATAGTAGCAGAAATGTGTCTGGATGACCCAGAGTTTAGCACTCTGAGAGCAGAGTATTGTGGTTTATTATTTAACTAGAGGAATGACAATGGAGACAGAACCCTCAGAAGGATGAAAGTGCTTTCAGTTTGCTTTATCTTGCTTCTTGTATCTGGTGAGGTCAGCAGCATTTCAGTGGAGGAAAGCAAAAATTTGGTTTCTACCAACCCTGATGAATCTCTACAGGCTGTTGCAGAGATTCCCAGTAACTTAAACTCACAGACAATGGTTTTTGGGGACAATTCTGGTATTCTGGGGGCTTTGCTGTTTGTTGTGTTTGAAGCTATGTTTGAAGCATAGTGACTTGCTGTGTTTGAATTTGATATGGGTACGGTTACGACACTTTCATGCTCCTTTGTTTCTGTGTAATACACATACATGAAGAATAACCATTTTGTGTCTGGTTTGTTATAAAAATAAATGAGATCTAAGCAACTCAATAGATATAAAGATGTTCTGGCAATGATTTTGCGGGGAGGCAACAGATGATTTTGCGTTAAGGACTACTGCAAATTCAGAAAGAAACTGATGACCTTTTAAAGAGATATTGGTTCTATGAATATAGATATTTTGCACAGCTTTCCTCAGCTGAGAGCTAGGAAAACTGTTCTAGCCTATATTTGATCTCAGAGAAATGATTACTGGAAATGGAGCCATTAACTACCTATTGAATGAAAAAAAGGAATCATAATTTGGGTACACTTCTTTAAGTATCCCTCACTCAAGCTGTATTTTAAATCCTGTTCTAGGTATTCTGCACACACAAAACAAGTCATCTTGAGATCTTTATTTCTAGTTGTTTGATAAGATGATATTCAAACATAGATATATGAGTGTTCTCATGAGATAACAACAAAATTCAGAGATAACACCTCTACACTCTGTCACTGTAGTTGCTTTTCAAAGTCATTGCTACAAATTTCATAAATACTTGAATATATTACATAAGAAATTAATTTTTTTTTTCCTCCTCAGAAAAGACACACAATAATATTCTATCTTCCAGTACGTGAAGCACACCACTATTTTGTTTACTTCCAGATTATATCCTCCCTGAGGTATGAGTCTTTCTTCTGGCATCCAGCACTTCTGCAACTTGCTCATGCACTTAAAAGAGTAGTTACTTTTGAAAGATGACAATAGAAAAGACCTTACACTTTGTTATTAAAAGTAGTATTCACATGATGCCTAACTCCCATAAACATCAACATTAAAGGAAATTTGACAGGATTCAGAGAAAAAACTTTCACCAGGCAAGATTGGAGGAGCAAAGACTAAACAAAACAGCAGACTGTTCTGACAACATTTGTCCTTTTTTCTACAGCCTATAGATACACCATAGTTGTAACAAAGGTTGGTTCACTATTAAAAAGATATATTCTGAAAAGAAGTCAGTCAAATAATGTGGCAGGGATCCTTAAATTATTATGATTTCATGGATGAGGACAAATGGAGTTTAAGACCATCAAGATTATGAATTTACAAAGAAGCTTTTACTTGGAGGATTTGAAATATAGAAAGATAGCATCAATGGACAGGTAAGATACTATACAAAATGTTTTAACAAATATTTCAGTAAATATTTTAATAAAATATAGCAGCACGATAACAGAAACAACTGTTAAGGTTGGACCAGTACTAATACAGTGAGCACTAAAATATATTTTAAGTATTGTATTATATTAAAATGAATGCACAATGTCATTATTTTGAGACAAACCCCTGCAATGGTACTTTTAAGTGAATCATTTCTGCAGACAGTTCCAAGTTTCACAGTAACCACATACAGTTTACAGCTCCCCTGGAGAACCAGAAATCACCAGCTCTTTAAACAAGTAGGGAAAGCAGCAGGGTTTCAGCTGCGTCGCTCTGTGTGTTACAGCTCGGGGTATGGGTTATACAAACACCCAATTTCTGCATCTCTCCGTTTCTTTCTTGGCACTTTCACTGCAATAATTTTAGACTCATTCATGTATTATGTTTGTACAATGCCCATCACAACATCCTGCTGAGTTGTAGTTTTCATGCATTTGTACAATGTCAGTGTTTGTAAAAAACACTTAGCATGCCAAACTGCATCTGGATGTCTGCCTACAAACCCCAGCCTTCAAAACTTACAGAGTTCCCAAACTATTCAGGTTTCTGGCACTCTTGGGCATGCACTGCAAGAGTGGCCTTAGTCACTCCCTCTCTTCCCCAAGACCCGCAATGTTTTTAGACAGATCTCACCCCTTACTCTTCAAGGACAGAAATGGGGTAAGGAAAGCTCCAAATGCTCTTTTCTGGGGATGGGGGCAGGGGAGGAGGGACGGGGGTGACAGGACGGGGGGCAAAAAAGGAAAGAAGCAGTATTTACCAGTGGCCAGCATATTTCCTACCAGGAAATCAAGATTTACAGAATTCTCATTTTTCTAACATCAGACAGAAAACTGTGCCTGAATTCTCACACTTCCTTCCTACTTGCATCTTTCACTCATGGACACAGAGGAGTAACTGATCTCCTTGTCCATATTTTCTAACACTGGGCTATGGTGTAATTTCTCCACCCTGTCAGGATAAAAACCCCACCTTCAGGTTTGTTTAGGGGGTCTAAGGCCCTTAGGCTACATTTTTTCAAAAGGGGCACAGGAAGATAAAAAGCCATGTATTGCAGCAACACAGGGAAGAAACATTTGTCTGTATTTGTAAATGGCTTGTGCAAATTCACATGGGTTTAGTGAAGGTGGTTTTTTGGGTTTTTTAAACCAAAAGATTTAGAATAGAAGAGAAAGAAGAGTTTCAAAGGTAAAAACTCCTATCTGAAAGAAAACAAAAATCACTGCATGCCTTACAGAAATAAAGGCATTATTGTAGATACACCTGTCATTCTACTTCTCTCCCTTTGAAACAATTATTTGTGCCCATGATGTTTTGAGACAGTGATGTCTTAACATCTTAACATCTGCCATATGCTGACTTGTCTATATGAACACCACTGTTGATCCTCCTGCTGGCCACAATTTAAGATGATTTAAAGAGAGAGAGAAGCATCTGGACTTGATTGCTTATCCAGTCTTCGTAATAACAGTTCACTACTGAAAAACATGCAGAGGAAGAATGGCATTTAAAATTGAACTTACATATAGGTAAAGTGCACAACAGATCTGTATACAGAGGTATACAGAGGTATACAGGCCCACCTGTTATACTCAAAATAAATAAAAACAGATGAAGGATGAAAAGTTCTCTGGTTTTAAGTTCATTAAACATATTTATTATGAAGCTGCACTGTATACAAACACCAGCATCAAGTGTTTTTGACTTGCTAGTTGTGTAAGACTGATGTGAGACAGTGGCCTACCAGGGTTTATGTTTTCAGAAGCATTTAAAAGTCAAAACTTAAGCAATGATTGATGACTTGTACTGACACAATGAAAAAATCAAGCCAATGATAGCATTGTGTTTGCTGACCCCATCCACATAATTTTTGAGTACTTCTGCTCAAGGAGAAAGCTAAGGAGTGCAAAAGCCCCAAATCAAAACACATCATTAAAATACAGAAATTTTCAGGCAAGGATCACAAAATACTTTCTTAGTCAATTAGGTACACAGTCATTGGAATATACTTCATTTAGATAATCAGACACATAAAAAATCCATTTGGTTGGATATTATTGCTGCTGATGGTAATCTAATGGATACCATGAACAACCAGAAGAACTTAAAGGCTCAAGAGCTGCAATAATTCCTAGAGTATTTCGCTGCCAAGATGAGTATGGGACAAGGAGGGAGGTGAAAGGAAGAATATACAGGTCTCATTTGCGATTAAAAGGAAATGACAATATACAGGGTACCAAAAATATAATGCACAATGAATTTTCTTTCTTGATAGAGAGGAAGCATGTGATTTCCACTAATCAGAAATGGAAAAAAAACCCAAAGTGCAAAGGATCACATGAAGGAAGGAAGTAGCTAGTATCAAGCACTGACTGTATTGGATTAATATGCTTCCAAAAGCAAGATGTCATCAAAAAGACATCCATTAAAATTATTATGCTTCTTTATGTAGCAAAAATCCAAAAAGGACAATTACCCTTTCCTCATCTCCCAAGTAGCTGACTCCCACTGCTTCCACTTGTGCTGGTAAAAGTGGAAATTCTTTCTGAGCTGGGTCTGTTGCTACCCAGATCAGGGTGTAGCCTTATGAATGCTGATACTGGTAAAACAGCTGGTGGAGAAAAAGCAGCTGAATTCAAGAAGCAGAAAAGTTCCTGCCCTTTCAATGTCCATTAGCTTTTGCAAGATCAAAATGACCAGGCTTAAAAGCAAGTGGATAAACAAAACCTGGAAAAGGTGAATGAACTATATTATGTGTTTTTTAAAACATTAAGCACCAGGCATTAAACAAACTCCTGCCATTCTCCAAAATCTACTCCTGTTATTTCCCCTTTTATTCTTGCAGAAAACATCCTGTTGATCTGTTGCAGAGACACATAAACAAAATGCTTTTTCCTTTTCAGAGACTGAAACTGCTGGCGTAGTACTACAGAAGAAGGTGTCACATACACCTGGGAGGTGTTCTCAGACACCAGTTTCAAAACAGAAGAGCAGGCAGGAGTAGCTGCAGAGCCCTCCTTAAAAAAATTACAAGAAAAAAACAATAAACAATCCCTAATTTAAAAGCTGCTTCCCACTGGAAACTGAAAAACACAGTTGTCTGGTCTGAAATAATAGACTAATAGACATTTTAGGGGATGTTAAATGTCTGGTTCCTTAACTCTTTGTTGAGCAGCAAAAAAATGCTGATCAAGATGAGAGTGGGCACAGCATTTGAGTGGCAGAAAAAGAAGCAGCCTATATCATGGACTAGGTTTGTGTGATATGACCACAAACTCCTGTGGCCTAGTCTCTCTGCTCTGTCTAAGCTGAACTGGGTCCTAAAGTACTGATTTACCATCATTCACCAGTTCTTAATTTCCATTTAATAAACCAGAATTTAATTTAGTTTTTGGAAATTGTAAAGATATCCTAAAAGGGAAGTAGTTCTTGAAATATAAATTCACCTCAAATGGAAAAAAAAAGACATTTACAATACTTCATAATTTATGGTGGGTTTTTTCCCCCGATTGATGGTTCAACTACTCAATTATTTATATAGGAATCTTTTTTTTTTCCTAATAAAAAGAAAATTTGTCCTAAAAATTCATTATAATTATAACCAAAAAAAAAAAAAAAAAAAAAGACAAGGCAATTTGCTAAGACCTCACCTGGATAACTTGCAGAAATTTACCAGCATGTACGTATTGGAACACATAATAAGGAAAGCTGATATAATAATTTAATATTGACTAGAGGACCTTTTGAACTGAGGTTTCTTAGGAGTTATCATAGAAAGAGATGGAGATTTCATGTTTGATCTGGAGTAGAAACACTTCATGAAATATCAATGCTTTTGTCAGGATAAAGAAACTGCTTTCTGTTCAGGCCTACTAAGGACTCTTAACAATAAAAAGATTTATGCTAGAAAAACATTGAAAGAAAAAAGCACCATAAAATATAAACAGAACATACACTCCATGTGCAGAAGAAGCAAACAAATATTTTCTACTCAACTACAGCAGCTCATCATATGATGTAGGTCCATGAGACAACCGAATGCTGGCTTAGCAGTCAAATGTTAATATATGGAAATCAAAGTCAAAAACCATAAGTTTCACAGAAAAAATACTATCTGAAGAAGTAGCATTCTATATTTCTACTGTAAGTAAAGTATGATGTCACAGCAGAGATAAAAATCAGCCTTATAAATCTCAGAGTAGACAAGCAGAAATGCCTAATTTATAGGGCTTACAGGAAAAAACTGCAAACTATGAATGTGCAACAAAGTGCATGTAACCTGAAAAGACAAGTCACTCAGATGGAAAAGATGCTCTTTAAGAGTAAACCATTCCACACAAAAGCAAATGTCCTGTATAAAGGAAATGTATGGATTTGCAGAGATTTGCATTCTTATAATGAAGGCAGAAGTCAACTGTCAATGGATGTCATAAATCCTCACATTAAAGGGTTTTAGTTAAGACAATCAAACAAAAATTGTTTCTTCAAGCAATGTCTCATGATATTCCATAAGGTGATAACAAAGAAATCAACTGTATCTTCATATGCTGTATGCAACCCAATGAACTGGAATCACTGTCAGCCTCCAGAACAGCAATTAGCCAACTGATCTGAGCAGAAGCACAGATCCTTACACATAAACTGCAAGAGTAACCAAAGGCCTACAAACATTGCCAATTGAGATCAGTAATACTACATTTGGACTAGACTTACTCAAATGTTCCCCAGGTTGGTGTTCCCCAGGGCTCAGGATCGGGGCTAGCTTTGTTTAACATCCTTTTTGAGGAGGGGACCTGGACAAGGGGATCGAGTGCAACCTTGTGAGGCACATTGGCAGATGACAGGAAGTTGAGTCCAAGCATTGATCTGCTGGAGGGTAGGAAGGTCCTACAGAGGGATCTGGGCAGGCTGGATCAATGGGTTGAGGCCAATTGTGCGAGTTTCAATAACGTGAAGTGCTGGGTCCTGCCCTTGGGTCATGTCCCGGTTTATGACATCCATTGACACAATTTGATTGTCACAACAACCCCATGCAGCACTACAGGCTTGGGGAAGAGTGGCTGGAAAGGTGCCCAGTGAAAAAAGACCTGGGGATGCTGGTCGACAGCAGCTGAGTATGAGCCAGAGTGTGCCCAGGTGGCCAAGAAGGCCAATGGCATCCTGGCCTTTATCAGAAATAGTGTGGCCAGCAGGACCAGGGCAGTGATCGTCCCCCTGTGTTCAGCAGTGGTGAGGCCACACCTCAAGTCCTGCGTTCAGTTTTGGGCCCCTCATGACAAGAAAGACATTGAGGTGCAGGACCAAGTCCAGAGAAGAGCAACAGAGCTGGTGAAGGGTTTGGAGCACAAGTCCTGTGAGGAATGGCTGAGGGAGCTGCGGGTGTTTAGCCTGGAGCAAAGCAGCAAGGGGGGATAGGGGAGGGGACTCACCACTCTCTGAAACTACTTGAAAGGTCTTTGTACTGAGTTTCGGTCTCTTCTCCCAGGTAACAAGTGACAGGACAAGAAGAAATGGCCTCAATTTCCACCAGGGGAGATTTAGATTAGATATTTGGGGGACCAAAAAAAAAAAAAAAACCCACAAAGGTCTGTAAAACATTGGAACAGACTCCCCAGGGAAGAGGTGGAGTCATCATCATGGAAGTGTTCAAAAATTTTGTGGATATGGCACTTAAGGACATGATCTAATTTTGAACGTGGTGGTGGTGTTGGGTTGATAGTTGGACTTGATAATCTTAAGGATCTTTTCTAACCTTAACAATTCTATGATTCTATGAAAAGGGAAATGAAAAAATTGCTCTCTCAAAACCAGTTTCTTGTCATAAAAAGATCATGGAAGCTGCCTTGTCTTTACTACTTTCACCCAAGCAACCATCACAACTGAGGTGTTGTGATTAAGTATAAAGTATGCTTTAATGCACCAAAAGGACAAGAACGTTTGGAAGTCCACTAAAATATCTTATTTTCATCACATGTTTCCTGTAAAATAACACATTCCAGACTCGTGAGAGAAAATTTTTTCACTAGTGGCTCAAAGTAATTTTTTTCAATTGGTCATGAATTATTTGCAGGTAAGTACACAAAAATAGAACAAATAAATTCTACAAAAGAAGACTACATCTAATAAATCCTGTGTCATCCAGACACAGAGACTGAAAAATTAGCACTATTTGAGTGTGACTTAGCATAGTCTGTACAAGCACCTTCTATAATCACCTCTGTAGGATTTGGAGCAGAATTCCATGGAATCTGAAATATTGCCAGATCCATCCATGTCTGAAGATACCACACAAATGAATCAGGCTAACAACACCACTCTGAAAAGAGACAGCTTTATCTCCAGAATAATATATTAAAAACAAATGAAAGGAAAAACATACATCTGTAAGACTTTACCTTATGAAAATTCAGACAACTGAATAAGTAAAAAAAATATTGTACATACTTAGACAAAGGACCTCCAACAAAGAAAAATAATCCCTCTCACAATAAGAAATTGAAGCTGAATCTACTTCGTAAAAATCTATTTTGGAGCTTGGGTAATGTTTCCTATTCTGCATCTTAAAAACTAGGTATGATATATTATCACATGACTGAATTAAATTTTAATGTGCAGTGCACATTTGCTATACAAAGAATCTATGCAGTGCTATTTATAGAGGTATCATATTTCATTTAGCATCACCTTTCTCTTGCAGACTTACTATGTGACCTTAATTTTAGTCTCTGATCCTTATACTTCAGCTTACTGAAGCACACATGGTCATAATTAATTTGGAGGAAAATATTTTAAAGTGCATGAACTGATTAAAAGAATTCAAATATGTTTCAAACTTAGGCACTATCACATGTTCTGGTTTGTTGGTTTTATTGTGTTATCACTGTCTGCTTTTAAGAAAGGCACTCTTGTTCATACTTTTGACTAATTACTACAATTGGTGTTATGTACAATGCTCAAAGAGAAGCAATCAATATATCAGGTTATGCAGTACACTGTCTATTACAAAAACCCAACCAAATAAAACAAACTATTATGGGGTTAGCCCTGAAACAGCCATGCACTTTATTTTAAAATCAGCATTCATTTTTCTACAACCTAATTCATTTTATGGGTTCATATCCTAGCATAACAGCAAGATGTTTGTGCCACAGGTAGAGGTAATCCAAAGTCTACAAAAGGATAGAGGAAGAATTATGGTCCTAATTTCTCCTAATTTCTCTTTTGCCATTATATGGTTCCAGTCAAGAAAACTACAAGGACTATAAATTACAGTAAGATGACATCCCACTATGAGAGTCAAAACCAGCCAAGATTGCAATGGAAAACAATCCATGTTTTCTAATAAACTAGGTCTCTATGTTGTTTGTACAGGTACCTGAGAGAAATCAGGCCTCAGGACTTAAAGCAGAGTTGAAGGGGCAAATATTCAAGAATGGGTTATTAACACATTTCTTGGAGTGTTATAACCATTTCCTAACAAAAAGTCATTCTGAAGAGGGTGACAACATTTTCTCTGAATTCTTTTTCCTTTATCATGCAGCCGCTTGCAGCAATTACAAGATTAAGACAAAATTAGTGTTTAGGTTAAGCTAATTTTGTTTATAACTTTTGTTTGCTTATGTGCAGATACTGAGTAGGATAAAAATGGCATGTTGTTTTATTAATCCCAGATATATGTATTTTGGTGGAATTGATGGAAGGATTACGAACAGGCAGATTATTATTATTATTAGTAGTAGTAGTAGTAGAGATCTTGATTTCTGATGAAAAATTTTAATTTAACCAAGGCTTCATAATTATGTATCTAATTTTCATATTTAAAAAAAAATCTAAGATAGCTGTATCAGAAAATTAAGTTTTTTAGCTAGAGACTCATACCTTGTAGTGTTTTATTTATATCTTTATTCTGCATGGCCATGGAAAGAGAAATTTACATTTATCACCTTTCCCTATGAATGTTCAAAAAAAATTAATAACAGCCTGAAAAAAGAAAAAAAATATTTGTGCAAACCACGTATTCTGTCACAATAAAGCATTAGGTCTGGGCTGGAATATGCAGGTGAATATATAAACTTTTTTATCAATGAAATACAGGTCATTCGAAGCTGAGAAGTATTTCCTCATTCCGAATTAGATAGGTAATGTGACAAATAGTGTATTTGCCTGAGACATAACTGTGGGTTATTAGTGATTACATGAATGAGCTGAATTTTACTTTTTTATGTTTCATCAGAAAAATCTACACAGTCCATCTAACACTATATTGAAGTATTGCATCAACTCACTGTCTCACAACTTGTAGAATTACATTTGAATCATTAATGCTACCTAGTTTCCTCCCCCAAGTTCTCTCTCGGTCAATTAGTCAATCTCAAATTTGTTGGCTCATAAAACATGAAAGCATCACAAACTGAGAAGCTACTGCCCCACATTCCCACTATTTTTCCTGAGTACGAATCCAAACATGGGTTCATAAAATATTGAGATGAATATGGTAGTTCTTAACCAACAATTGCAAATTGGAATAATGACAGAGCATATTATATTTAGTTATGATGAATGATCCAAACAGTAAGTTAATTAAGAAGCCAATATTTTTTTTAAAAAAATTTGAATTGTATCACAATGGCTACACTTTATCACACAACAGACCATTTATTTACTAAAAAGATAATATTTCTCTCTCTTTTCATCCAAATACAGAGTAAACCATCCTAATTCAATGCAATGAGGTTTTGTTTCCAGCTCCTGTTGAGAAAATATTTTAGGAAGAAAAAGGAGATCTGTTTCTATAATATTTAAATAATCCAAAGCCATTCCAAAATCATATGATCTGACCTTCAGAAGCTAGTAGATATCCATATTTCTCTCAATTATTTTTAAATAAAACATTTCCAATTTTCACAAAACCCTTTATCATATGCTAAAGGGAAGAAAAAGCAGAGCTCAAAGCATCATTGATGCCCAAGGTGTGGTGAGTAATTGGTGAATAACTCACGTGTCATTTAGATGGATATAACTGCATAACCTTAACAGGGGATTAAACTTCCATGCTTTGGAAGTGGGATTATCTGACTAGATTTTCTAGCTTTGGAAAAAATGTGGGTGTCACTACTACAGTACTCCAGAAAGGATCCTCCAAGATCCTTCAGGGGAAGCGACTGTGAGTTTGCTTCCAGTTAGGCAGCAGTGCATCTTTCAAGGAGAGAAGAAGAAAGAGAAAGCAATCTTTGGACAATTTCTGGGAAAACAGAAAGAAGATAATTGTTCTAGAGCATTTGAAAGCATCTTGGGTCAGGAGGTCTGAGTTTCAGTATCTCAGTACAGAGCTATTAGCAAGCTGGAGACTTGTGAAGCCTTCTTGTTCCCGGCACTGAGCAAACACGCCTTTGGGGCACACCAGTTTTATTTAATGTACCCTTACAAGACAGGACTGACACCTGTACTGGTGATCTCCTACACTGCATGCTCTCCTTCAAAAGGTGCCCAAAAGCATTCCAAAGTGCCATGACACACAATCTACATGGAGATGTATAATGTGAATACATCCAGCTCAGCTGGAGTTGAGTGACTCTTCCACAGCAATGGTTTACTAATGCAGAGTAGGCTTAAAAGAAAGCTGCTTTAGATGATGGATATGTAATACCAGGAAATAAAAAATAAAGCCTGCACTACAAACAGAATTTGATGAGTATGATTCCCAGTGTCAATACTGAAGAAATAATTCTTCAGCTTTTAAGAGAGGTATCATTCATGTTTTCCTTTGAAAAAGGAACAGTGAGGTTGAAAGTGAATAAAAATGTCGAATTCCTAATTTCACTAAAGTAGAAACACTTTTCCTTGTATTTTTCATATTAGTACCTTAATTAATACTTCAAACACAGTGCAGATTTTTGAGAAGAAAACAGTCTAATGGCTGCTTAGTGGTTTACCCTGAAGATTTGGTCATATCAGTGCACTCTGCAAGGGTGCCATAAAACCATTTCTACTATATATTTTTCTTCAGTGAAGACTAAGGAAAATAGAGCTCAGGTTTTAAAAAAGGTTTGGTTTTTTTCCCCAAAGTATGCTTTAACTGAGTGTAAATGCACAATATGTACAAACCTGTAGAAATAAATGTTTTTAAATTGTCCATCTAAAGAAAATGGGCAAGACAGAAGGGAGCTAATGTACCATTCAGATTCCTAAACTGCTTACAGTTCTTTCACCAAGAAAACACTCAGAAAGATTCAAGTGAGACTAGAAAGTCTTCCACAGCTCCTCTTGGTGTTCTGTTTCTCCCTCCTCCAAATAAATAATAAATAAATCTGATCTTTTTTTGCATCCCCAGGCAAGGATTTGTACAAGGCCTTGAGCTCTGATTGCCCCAATCACTATCCAGATCATGAAGCTGACAGTGTAAGCTGATGTGGGATAGCAAGCCCACCACAGCTTAGGGCTGGAATGAGACCATTTATATTGGGATGACTGGAGACAATCTGACCCAGAGCCTGAGGACTCTGTCACAGCTGCCTCTCAGAGCTTTGTGGCCTTTCAGTTTCTGAAAACTTTTATTCCACATCAACCATTGCCTCTGCTGTAGACAGCAGAAACCTCCAAAGGGAACCTAAAACACATGAGATCTAAGACAATTTGCTCTTCTTCATCCTGCATAAAAATTTCCTACCACCATTGCAGCCACGATTGAAGCAGCACAACCTCGTAGTTAACTGACAATAAGGACCCTTGTGCTTCTCTCTGGCAAGGAGATAGATGGAGCCTGAAGAAAAAATCCTGCCTCAGGATCCTTAGGGATGCTTCCTCCTCCATAGCTGTGAGTGGTGCTTTAGCCCTATTCATAAAGCATCAAAAGAAGTCCTGCCAAAGAAATGATGGATAGCCTCTCAGTGCATTGCTGTGCAAAACAAGTAAATATTCAAATTGAAATGAAGTAGGTCACAGAAAACAAACAGCTTGACAGCATGTTGCTGATAAAAATTGCTAGCTCAACTGCTAGCATGTGTAAGAGTCAGAGACACAGCAACTCTCTGAACTTTGCGAAAGCTGCTGGTTGCTGCAAATCAGTTTCTTCAATTGTGATGCAATCAACCATCCAAACAAATTTGTGAGACATTCAGCTGCAAAGCCATTACTGCAAAAACAACTCCGGAACATAACTGTAATGTAATGTGTACTTAGAAACCACTGTGCTTCACATCTACAGAATACATACAAAGTTTGTCACCTTTCCCCCTTGATGTATCTGCTGCTACCAAGCACTGAGAGTAACTTCAGAAGATTCTTCTGACAACTTCTGAATTCAAGAAGCTTCTGTGATAACAGCCTCCCAGTTGCAGTGCTGTTCTGCACTACTTAAGTGTTTAAAAATATATCTTTGTCCACATTTTAGAACAGAACAGACACCAGGGATATTTTCTTTGAAGATTAACAGTCTTTGCTCTATTTTGAAAACTCAAAAAGAGTTTGAGTGAAAAACTAAATCAAGAAGGCAGAAATCGCAAGGCATCTCCAGATGCCTGTCAGATCAGGCTGTCAGGTCCACAAAACCTGTTTTAGTGCTTGTAGTAACAACTTGTTTCCATTACTCTTGTCCTGACACTCATCATCTTGGAAAAAACTCTGCCTTCATCTCCTCTGGACTCTCCTTCTAGGTATATAAAGGCAGAAATATGTCTTCCCCTCTACCTTCCTTTCCTATAGCTGAACAAACCCAGTGCTTTTTTGCATGTCATGTGCAAAACTCCCTGTCAAGTTTAGTCGTCTCCACCAGACTTAACTTCAGAAAGTCCATATACCTCCTGTTTGGGGGACACCAGAACTGGACACAGCACTCAGATATCTTCTCACAAATGGAGCGGTGGGATCACTTCACAGTATTTTAGGGTAATTGAATCTTTTAGATTCAATCACTTCCCTCGACTCCTGCTGCCTACAGCCCTGACAGAGTGCAGGATGCAACTGGTCCTCTGCTGAAAGAGCATGCTGCTGCCTCCTGTTCAACCCTGCTGTTCATCATGATCTCCACTTTACACCACTATTTCAAGTATTGAAAGTAAAATAGCAAATGGGAAGTCAGGTAAGGTTTTAATGTTTTTATAAATGATCTGTATGCAGCAGCCAAATATAAGTTCAGTCATTTTGCTGACCATACTAAAGTAGGAGGAACTGTGAACTCCCTCGAGGACAGAGAGGCCTTAGAGGGAGCTCTGGGTAGACAAGACAGCTGGGCCATCATGTTAAATTGAACAAGAGCAAGTGCTAGATTCTGCATCTGAGAAATTATAATCTTGGGTGTACGTACAAACTGGGGATGAGAGGTTGGAGAGCAACCCCACAGCAAGAGATCTGGCAAGATGCCTCAAGACAAGACTGAGAAGAAGCAGTAAAGGTTCCTTGGTTTGCTCAGTTTGGAGAAGAGGGGCTGAGGGGTGACCCCATTACAGCCTACAGCTCCCTCAGGGACAGCAGAGGAAGAATGGCTGATCTCTTCTCTCTGGTAAACAGTGACAGGACACAAGGAAAGGGATTGAAGTTTCCTCAGAGGAAGTACAGATTGGATGTTAGGAATAGGTTCTTCCCCCAGAGGGTGGTTGGTCACTGGACCATGCTCCACAGGGAAGTGGTCAGGGCACCAAGTCTGTTAAAGTTCAAGGATTGACTGATTAATTCATATGGTTTAGTTTTAGAAAGTTCCGCGAGGACCAAGAGTTTTGAACTAAATGGTCCTACGATCCTTATGGGTCCCTTCCAATCACAGATATTCTATAATGTTGTGATTCTAAGTATACATGGATGAGCTAACTAATTTTAGCCTAAATCAGGAATTAGTAATCTGGTCTCCCCAGAATGAGATTGGGAAGAAGACAGCAAACAGCAGATAGTGAAAGGATTAACTTGATTAGATAAACTTTCTGCAACAAACTGATATTAGTAATACAACATTCTAAAATGTATTTGTATTTTATTTTGTGCATATTTATGTTATTTTGTGCGTGAAGTCCAAAGACATTTATTTAATTTTAAATTTTCTACTTTCATCTGCTTTATTTTGTTATAAAGTCTCATCAATATTTCTGTTGTCAACCTACTTCAATTTTTTATTTTTAAATAACCCACTTCTATGAATGGAGTTTAAAAAACCAAAGTAGTACAAACAGAGAGCTGCTAATATGCATGTAATCCAAAGAGGTGGGATATATTAATAATCGCTGCTTTAAGCATAACGTGGTTTAGCATTTATGTATTCACAGAGTATTGAGATCACATATCAACTACCCAAATGAGTTATCAGTATCTCATCCCTTACAGAAACTTGATTTTTTGTTGTGGTTTTATTTTTTGGTTTTTGGGTTTTTTGTTTGTTTGTTTGTTTTTTTGTTTTTTTTTTTATTAACACTGAAACAAGCACATTGTATTTTGCTGCCTGTGGCCTCCCAGTGAAAAGCTGAAAGTCCCCACAGTATGAAACAAGTATTTCAATGGCTATCGATTTGAGTTTCTGAGAAAGGTATCAAATGTAAAATTCAGAAGCACAGCCTATGGCATCATGGAAGCACAGACAGGAAACCCAGAACGAGGTCAAATTTTAAAGGAGCAGTTCCAAGTTCCTCCTCTTAGCAAGTTTGATTTCTTCAGCTTTAGGAAACAAGGTAACAGGCTGTTACTGCTGACTGGGACCGTTTCTTCCAGAGTATGTTGACTCAGCAGCTTCTGCAAAATCAATCTAAATTCAAGGAATAATAATTCCAAGCACACAAAAATAAGGCACTGTAAAGCAACTTTGAGGATATTAATGGTAGCCTTACTCATGATGATACACAATACATGTGTCCAAACTGGGATTTTCATGGGCAGCCACCTTTTCCGAGACTGTTCATGTACATCCATTGCACTCAACAGCATTATGGTAGAAATGCTATGGGAGAAAAGACACATGCCATCTCAGTTCAGATTGTGTTGCAGTATTTACCTTGTTTTATCTAAGGCCAAGGAAGAAAGGGTGAACTAGGGTCAACAGCCACGTCAGCCAAACTTAAACCACCATTGGAGAGAAATCCTTCCTGACATGAAATGACCTCTGAGTTTCAAGTGATCATTTACTACCATGTGCTAAGAGTAGAATTAGGCTTGGGATGACTGTCACAAAGAATCTAGTTATCAGTGCTTGCAGCAATGTCACATAAAGTGGTCCCACTGATACTGAATAAATTGTATTCCACAAAACAAGCTGAAGGAGGATACTCCACTATGCATTTCCAAAGCACCAGGAGTCAACATTCCACCATTAATGTGGTTTTACTATGATAAAATCTCATTTTCTGATTACATCAATGTAATCAAGGGCTAGAATTGCCATGGATAGTGAGCATATACTTTTCGCTCAAAGAAAATGAAAAAGCAATTTTTTCTGTTATGCTTCTAATCAATTTAATTAATAAATGTTCCACACTCTTCTTTGCAGATACTCATATTTAGTTGATAATATTAAGTAGTTTGCTTCAGATGTTTGCCCTCCTCATTTATTTTTAGAGGATTGTGCATGAGATTTGATAAGAAAAAAAAATTGCAGCATTGGTTATCCACACATGCATTTGCAGCAGAGAAAACCTGAACACACACTCAGTCTTGAATTAAAATAACATAATGTGCTTTATACATATCCTGGACTATTGCAGTTTCTCCTTCAAGCTTTGAGCTCTACTATCAGGCAAATAAGGGTCACAACACCCAAAAAATGGGTGTGTCTCCATTGATGGAACTGGATTCCAGATGAGTTGGAAATAAATTAACGGAAACTAACTGTGCTAACACATCTCATAGTGTTGAGATGCTAAATTTGTCAGGTAATTTTGTGCAAACTATTTGTTCATTTCAGTACTTGCTTAAAGACTTCTTATTGTAGCCACATCCACGGCAGACTACAACATTGGGTGAAAAGTGATTCTTCTCATTTGCTTTAACTCTACAGACACCTGTTTTATCATGGGATGTTTTAGTAATGAATTTTTGAGTATTAAATAAGACAGAAAATTTGCACTACTTAGGAAATAAAACCAATGAAAAGAAAATAACCTCATCCTTAGATTTTATATGCTAGTAATAGCAGTCATCAGATTGTAAGAGGAACCAGCCCTCTGAGAAATTTGCTATTCCCACCCTGAATAAGCTAAAGCTCACACAGTTAACATTAATAAAGAACTGCACAGGATATTTTTGTCTTGATAGACCATATTTTTATCTTTAAATTATTTTTAAATAATGACATGTATCAAGATAAAATAAGCTGATCACATTTCATTTCCCACTGGGATATCTCTGAAAACATTTTTTTTATTCTGCCTTGCCTCCCCTCCAATTAGGTTATAAGGCTCAAAATCACCTTTTTATTCCAGAGAAATGCACATGCACATTAAATTTCCTCATTTGTATGTAATAAAGGTAGCACATATACTTGAAATTCAGTGTCTTAATAAGTACTGAGCTGCTGATTGTCCCCCACATTGAGTTTTAAAATTTCTTTGCTAATGTGGCCATTAGAAAGCATTGGTTTTATTGCTACATCAAGAAACAGGGATATTTCTGCTGTGCAAATAGAAAAGGACTGAGCTCTCCCAAAACTCTCCCTGAAGACACAGTTGTTAGTCAACTCACGCTCTTGTAAAGTCAGTTAAATCAGAAAGATGTTGTAGGCAATTTAACAGAAATGTTATTCAGTCTCTTCAGGACACTGAAATGAAGGAGGGTTGCGATACCTTCTGTTTCCTTATGAACCCTTCCCCAGTTTATAGAGCTAGGATTAGAATGGAAGATTGAGCAGGAATCTCACACGTCCATGCTGGTCTTTTCAGCAAGATACCTGACATCTAGAAAAAGAGAGAAAATGGTGAGCAGCAAGGGACTCAGCGTAACTTCTGTGGAGGATGTAGTGGAATAAATAATTTAATAATATTTATTGGAAGATAACAAAGAACCATATGTCATGGATCATTAAACTAGCCAGTTTCCGAACACTGCACTAGAATTTTTCAGCAGAAAAAGCTGCCACATCTCTCCCCTCTGCTCATAGTGGACAAAACAAGAAATCATAGATTTTAAGTGCAGCAAGAAAGATCCAGGCAGATGCCTCAGAATCATATTTCTGATCACCTAGATAGGGTCACTGAGAAGATTGCCTATAGGGGTTATGGCTTTAGAAACTTCAAAAAAAAAACTCACCTGCAAGAAACTATGCATATTGAAGTAGTTCTAATGGCAGGGTAGAATAAGCATGTCTCCTTTCATAGCATACCTCAATTTATCCTGTTCTTACAGAAGAAAGTAAATGTAGGATCTCTAAAAAATTGTCACCACATTCTCATTTAAGACAATTTTGGATTTGAACTGAATAATTTAGAAAAGTACATGGCTTCCAAGAAGTATCACTTTGCAACGAGCTGTATCAAGGACAGTACAAAATTAAAGCCATCACATCCAAACCCACAGGGATACCTTTAAATACTGCTCTGCTTGTCTTACAAGCATTTTGGGCAATCTTGATACTTGATCTATCCATCCTTCAACCAGAGGGACCTGACCTCTTCCTCGGCTGGCTCAGTCAAGCTGGATTGCAGGTAGCAATTTGGTTGTCACTGTTATTGCCATGATAACCTGGCACCACTACTGCTTCTGTGAGCATGGGCTAAGCAGACAAACACCTGAAAACTTCTTTGAGTAATGCAGTTCAGCAAGAGGGCCAGCAGAGAGGTGGGCAGAAAAGAAGAGAGAAAAAACTGAGAAAAGGTGTAGTATTATGGCTGGGTTGTGCAGATCTTCACAGTTTTAATGTGGTAGTGCGTAATTTGCAACCAGAAAAGATACTGTTCATCAAACCTGTTCATCTCCTGCATAAGACACCAACTAATAATTTGAAGCACTGAATACAAAAGTTTAATAAGAATGTATTTGGAAAATGCCTTCTGCTATTCAGAACACTAAGAAAATGCTACATACAATCATAAAAAAGTCAGTCAGAAGGGTCCTTAGGTTACCCTGCAGTTAATTTATCCAGTTGTTTTGGTCTCTTTTTAGCTATATGCAAAGATGAACATCCAGCCATTGCACTGCAAAATAGCTGTGATATTTCATCACAACAGACCCAGCAGCAACATGCCACACCAATTCAATACAGCAGGATGTTAAAAAAATGGCATCTTTCTGAAACAAAACAATGCATCCTCCCTAAATACTTAATTATGATGGCTCAGTAAGTTGCAATCTCTCCTGTCTGCACTTACAAGCAACAGGTGAAGAAAAAGGTAAATGAAAAACAGTGTTTCACTCAATCACCCACTCACTAATGTAAAGTCAGCCTGATGATTGTTTTAATTACATTATAGGATGCTGATATCTTCTTCAGTAACTTCCTTGACACTGTTAAAAGCACTTTGTCAGACTTTTTCATGTCATTATATTACTTGGGGGATCAAAGATATTTTTGAGGAAATGATTTTATTTCATGCTTTATTACCAGCTTTGACATAAATTTCCAGAGACCCTCAAGGGCATTTCTTTTTACACTGTAGCATAGTCTTGTTAGCAATTCAGGTGGAATAAAACCACTCAGCTTCACTTTATGGTCTTGTGCCCTGAATTTTTTACATGGCACCCTCTCAAACATAAGGAACAGTATAGTAGAACAACATTAAAATCTTATACTCTTAGCACAAGATTCTACTACTTTATTGAAAAAAAAAAAAAAGTCCCTGGAAATGGCCATAAATCATCTCTTATTCAGTCACAAATTAGGAATCTCACATTTACTTTCTGATAAGGAAGTTTAATGCAATGTTTTGTATATTATCAATTAAAGGCCAATGGGAAATGGCGCCACTTACAACCTCTTGTAAAAACCCACACCTGAAGAGGCTGAACCTCATGAGAAGCAGAGATCAAGGAAAAACCTTCTGTGTGCGGAAAAAACCCAGAAAATCCTGGAGTACTTCTAAGATACCTCATCTTTGTCGCTGTAACCCACTGGCCACATGGCACAGAAAAAGGCAAAACCTCACTGCACTATCTAAGATGACGGTAGAGACACTAATGAAAGCTGGGTATAGGGAAAACACTGAAAATAATATCGAGGTGCAAGAGGATTAAAAACCTGTAGCAGTTGCAGGGTCCTTATTTTAAACATCTTAGTATTTCTCTACTGTAGCTGCTGCATCAAGACTGAAAATTTAACATTATTTTTCTATCTCTTCTTTTTTTTTAAAAAAAAAAAACACTCACTCGGTAATGACATACCTAGAAAGAAAAATCTTTTGGTTTTATCCGCTAAAATTCTCTGGTTCGAAATAAGAAACTTTGCATTCACAGAATCTTTTCCAACTTGAAAATCAAAACTATTTTTTCCTTTTACATGACATTAGTAGATTACTGCCTCTGCCACCAAAATGGCTCTGATCTGTCTACCTCTTACATGTAGGTTTTTCCATGGAAACATGACTTCCACCTCTACGCTCTTTGTTTTTATCCCTCACCCTATTTTCTCTTAATTGGGAATATATTTCTTGTTGTGGAAACTAATTTGGTGCTACATCTATTCCAAGTCAGTGGCCATCAACCCAAGTCATATCCATGGAAAGATACAGTCAATAAGGCAAACAGCTAACAAGCTCTGATTTACTCTGGATCACATAAAAAGTGTACGCTGCACCAAAGAATTAACCACGGAGTTCTTTACATAAAATGGAAAAATCATTATTCACTTCCACATTTAGTTTCCTTTCAGAAGAAATGAACTGGCATAATCAGTCAGACAATCCTTACACATGAACATGCCTAGTTGCCACATTAAGGGGATCAGCTCAACTCATTGCTGATGAGAAGCATGACTTCAAGAAATAAGCAGCTTTGGAGAATGTGCAACCTCCAAAAGACATGTTATCAGTTCTTCAACCTCAGCTGTGAAATGCCATCACCATTCTGCCACTGCTTGGTTATAGAATGTGAAGTACTCGAGGCAGAGCTGGCAGCTGAGCAGAGTAATGGAAGCACACCTGTGCAAGGGCATTGTGAAGCCACATTGCAGCACCCGTTGCTCCCTCAGTTTGGGGTGTAAAATGAATTTTTTTACATTAAAGCGGGAGACTGCAAAGACAAAGCAATGACCTAGCCCCAGGTCTCTTTCCTGCCATCCTTAAATGGTGAAACTGATGGCCCAAGGAGCAGAACACAGAACATAAAGTTGAATCTTTCTCTTTGCTGGAAATATGGCCTTTGTGCTTCTAAGGACAAACAATACACCCCAGAAAACCCATGAATCAGTATCAGAACATGCAACACGTCTTACAAAGGTGATAGATACAACTATGTTCTTTCTGTCAGGAAAAGAGAAGTTTATCAAATAATTTCTTTCTGAATAATACTTACATGCACACATACAACTCATCTGTATTTCACCCCATATACATCATCCCACCATACACAGAGGTGTGACTAGTTTTTCTATTAGTGAATTTATAAAAAGATTGTCACATTGACTGATACTTTCTCCAGCTGGTGTATCACTCTCATCTTAAGGGCTTCCCCAAATGCATCAAATCCTCCTGAGGGATGCATAGGTTTGGCTTGTTCATTATTACAGTTTAACTCAGTAAGCTGAGTGCGGACACAGGTAAACAGCTACCCTAAGTTTACTGCCAGTAATATGCACATTATTTTCAAAAACATTTGGTATACCACTGCAGTAATGGTAACTGTATGCATTAGGATCTGTTTCAAGAATCTCAATTTTTCAATCAAGACTTAGTAAACCTGGCCTCTCATTTTGTTGCAGTTTGAAAGATGGATATGGTAAAACTAAAATAATAATCACAATTCTTATCTATTAAGCATAAGCTAGAAGACCTCACTGCCAAATGGACATCAAAAGAGTAGCAAAGAGCAAAAAAACTCTTGACATTTTGACTGCCTTTGTGTTTAGGTTTTTGCTCATTTTCTCATTGATAGTGAATAAAATAGCATAAAAAGCTTATGTTTCTGTTTCTGAAGACCATATCACAATCCAATATTACCCTCTCATGATTATGGCAGACAAATCCACCTTTCAAGTATTTTTAAAAATCCTTTATCAAAAGTATCTCTCCTGAAATATAGGACTATTCCATAAGTCTGATAACCCCTTTTTTTTCTTTTAAATTTCCGCAATCCGTTTGAGAATTAAAATTACCTCCAAAAGTTTTAACTTTCTTCTCTCTTATAATCACTTTTTCTCACAGTAGGAGCTTTGGAAGTACAAAAATTTACTGTTTAATAAACAACACACAACATTCTTCCGCCATTCTGGACAAGCAATAGCCTTCACTGAATTTGCCAAAACTGATTTTTAAAAATTATCCCGAAATAAAATTATATTTGGTAATCAAATAGCAATGCAATTTTCATTGATGTAAGCCATTGAACAGTGTGGTGTTTCACCATGTACTTTAATAAAGCCTGCCTGGTATTTCCCGGTCTTTATTCCTGTAGACACCTTCTTCATGGACATAACCAAACTTGTTGTAGTAGGAGAAATACTGTCCACCCTTTTTATTCACATACATCAACCCAGTCAGAATTTCATATGTATGTACTGTCACATACAAAAGACACTGTGTCTCATTCAAATGTGCCATTTTTCAGCTTTTTTAGTTTTCCCTTGGGTTACGTTATGCATTCTTGGTAGGGCAATTAAATAAAAATAATAAAAAGAAGATCTAGTTTTTTATTTGGTAAGAAATGTACTGTCTTATGTCTCTAATCTTCCACCACTTCAGGACCTAGGATAGACTATTGCCCAGGTCAGGTAAATTTTCTTCTTTATTTGGTAGAGCTGAGCTGGCATTTTTGCCGAGCTGTATGTTGGGAAAGAATAGCCAAAACATTTCCCCAGTGTTTCTTGGGACTGACTTTGTTTCCATTCCTCTAGTCTTTCCAAAGTTCCTGCCTTAAAAGCCTAGTTATTTGCATGGAAGCCAGATTTATTATGAAAAAAAAAATTACTAGTCTTATTAAGAAAAAAAAAAAGGTGAGTAACTTGTTGCTTTTCTAATGTTTCATATAGTACTTCTGCACTTGCATATGTACAAATCTGTGGTGTTAAAACTTATTGCACATTACAGATCTTTTGTTATTCAGTCCTCTTTGACTCTCAGGTGCTTTTGGGGATTTTTTTTTTTGTTGTTTTCTCGAGCATATTGCCCATTTTTTGATCTCATGGCATGTATGGTATTTGTTTCAAGCAGAAGTACAACATCTGCAGCCTCTCCTAGGGCACAGTGCGCTCTGAGTGAAGTCTTTAGCATGATGTCATTCATTCATTCATTCATTCATTTTTTAAGAACCCAAACCATTGTTCTAAAATGTCTGGGTTTTTTAAATCTAACCTGATCATCTCAGGAGAATGACAATTCTGCACAAAGCCACCCTCTCTGCATATGTGCTCAAAGCACTTCTTAGTCCTTACTTTACACAGGAAGACATTAGGCAGTGTGGTTTTTATGCATGTTTTAAGCATATTGAAACAACTACAAAAAAATACCAGCATGGAATGTGCTACAGGAAGTAACTTATTAGAGGAAAAAAACGGGAGCAATGAAGGGTGAGCTGATGACACAAGTAGTAAAAATCTTCTCCAAAAATTGTTTCAATCTGTACTTCCAATACAGTTCCTAGTAATCTCTGTGCCTGTCAGAAAACAAAAAGCTGAGAAAATAGGATTATAAAACCACATGTAAACATGAGGGTATTCGTGAAGTGGGTTAAAACAGGAGCACATGCCTAGAAGAAAAGCACAAACTGGACACACTACAAATGGTCCTAGCTTATCTAAATTAAATGAGACCACTGTGGCCAGAGCTCTATCCAATGTCAGTTCAGGCAGCTGAGTACTGCTCATCCATTTCAACAGGGTGGAACAAGAACATAAACTGCTAAATAACTCCTTTTAGTACCTATTTAAAAACCAGTAATTTCAAGACCAAACAAAGAGCCCTGCCTCCATGCAGTCCTTGATTTCAGCGTTTATTTAGATACATCATTGTGAAAGCACTGATGCTACATTTAAAATTGTATCCACAGGGTAAGATCTTTAAAATTCTCATTGAAAAATCATGGAATTAATTAAAAAGTTTGTGCCCTTTGTTAGAAAAGTCCAGGTAATGTCAAAGTGAATTTGTGTGTGTGTGTGTAAAAGAGGAAATCTCTGCTATCTCTCATTCTTAAAAGTTCAGGAAAAAGCTTATTCTGGAACTTAGTGGTCATTTAGTTCTTTTGTTCTGGCAGACTAAAATAAAGTTGAGAAATGAAAAAGACAAAATAATGCTTTATATTTTCTTAACCAAACTAAATTAACAATCTACATTGAAAAAGAGTTTGACAATGATAGATAAAGCATATCTTAATAAAAACGTGCCGTAACATATCAGGCTTTGCAAAGTTAATTTTGTTATTGAGAGCATTGTCTGCAGAGAAAAGCTGTCTAGAAAAGGGTCTAGTGAATATCTACTTAGAAACAATATTGTATTAGCCCTTAAGACCACTTAATCCAATTGGAAAGTGGGCAATTAAAAAAAATGAGCTTTGATTATTGCACTCGCCTTTCCAATGTTCTTGGATTTAGAGGAGCACCTTTCATTTAGAAAAAGAAAAAAAAAAATGTTTCTTCCTTATTTTGTGAAGAAAAATGTGAAATGGAAAAGAATACTTTGTGTACAGGAAAATATTTATACTCCACTGGTAATTTAATGCTGTTGTTATTACACTCTTTCCTTGATGACAGGAGAATTTCCTCAGGTTGGCTGATGGAATTCAGACAATGGGCCCCCGTTCTTACGCCAGTCACTTGCTTTAAACACATTAAATAATAAAAGACAAAGATAAGAAGACAAATTTTAAGCTTTTTTGATGAGCCTTGAAGTTGCTGATGCATGCATTTCCCTCTCCAGTCAACGAGCACCGCTCGTGAGCTGAGAGAGGAGCCCGAGTCCCACCTTCTTTGCTGTGGTCTTTCCCATACCTCACACACGCTCTGTGCAGAGCTTGCTTATCTCTGGTTATTTTCCCTGCTCTTTTTAACTCTGCGGGGTCCAGTCACTATCTTTCCCTAACAGGTTATAGCTGTAGCTTCAGAAAATCGTTTTTAGTCAGCTCTTTTAATAAGTGAGCAATGTTCATCCTTAATATACAATGAAGAGAAACCATACATATGGGGCAACATTCGTCTGTGAAAAAAAAAATACTGCAGACTACACCCCCTCACCGCTGACCCACTGGTATTGAGACTGACAGTAAAACTCCCCACATTTGAGTTCTCACACCTCAGCAAAATTATATTCTCCTGAAAGCACTGGACTTGTAGAGTTCGCACATTCTCACGTGTGCTTCTGGGGCTGCGGGGGGAAAGCCTTTATGAAACAATCAACACCACCTTCTGATTCGTTGTGCATTAGAAAAAACTTAGATTTCTGAAAAATCAAAATACAACTTTCTTTTGTTCTTTGGAGATGCTCACAATGTAACCCCCCCCCCACCAGCCATACATCTGGTTTGGAAACAGAAATATTTTTCAACTGCAGCCCCTTCCTGTGAGGATGTGAAAAATACCTCCTAGGATACACAGTATGGTCATTTGTGAATCATATACACAATAATTATACATACAACATATGTCTGCTAAGTGCAATGTCATACGCTACACTACTGCTCAAGCATGTTGCAGTAGTAAGAACTGACCTAATTTCCAAGATACTCACACAAAATCAAATGGTTCTATCAAACATTACCATCTAATACACTGTCACACTAGCCACGCTTTACCTTGCTGCATATCAATTCCAAAGCCAAACTATCAAACACTGTGATGAAATGAGATAAATATTGTAATGAATAAAACATTTTATAAAACAAAGCCTACAGGGAAATTAGTATATTGTTTAAAATTTCATTGTACAATCCAATCAAGACATTCCAAGAACAAAGAAGACTTTTCAGGCTAATATTACCTATTGTTTTCAGTTTAATGTAACCTATTTTTCATCAAAAAGTTGATTCAAGGTATTTTGTTTTCCAGCTGCAAATGCCTCTAAAACAGCTTCAGTGGGGCACATGTTAGTAATGGTACTTCGCATGCTGAGAATAAGAGCCCTCCATAGTATATAATCCCAAATTTTTTTTCAAACAGAAAATATTTATTTCCTAGGAAAGCTCATTTAAAAACATTTCCAAAAGCACCTTCAAAACTGTAACACTTAGTTTAAACAAATAAAAGAAACCCAGAAAGTTTCACTGATGCTGTCAGCACTGCCAGTCTCTAACTGATGCTATTCTCATGTACAGCTTTTAGCAAACCAAGATAATTTTTTTCCACCCACATATTGCTCCACTTACAAGTTGGTCTGAGTCGTACTGGATCTTCAGGTATTGCCTAGGGGCTAGATAACCCAAAGAACAGATAGCACTGGGCTGCTCACAAAGGAACACGCCTTAGAAACAGACACCTTCTTTATCCCTAGAAGTTCACATCTTGATAAGACAAGGCAAATAGAAGCACAGATGATATCCACCGTCCCTTGCTTCCTTTTTTACCCCTTTCACAGACCTTTGTCGGCAGGCAAACACACTGAATAGAGTACAGATGCACAATATTGGTACCTTCAGGTGCTCACAAGGGGTTTTAAAGGTAGCAGGCAAGGTAATTAATAGTAAAGTTGGGACTATTTCTCAATTAACTTTCCAGCAAGAGCAACTGCAGCCCTCCAGGCAGGTGCTCAGCAGCAGACACCGGTTCTCGAATGCAAAGAGGGCTCTCACCGTACCTTAAGGAGTCTGACTGAGGGGAGGAAGGCGGCATGGCACAGCTTCCGGATGGTCCAGTTGAGTGGCCGGGGAGCTTCGGTCTGGTTCATGACTGTCCACAAATCCCACCGGGAGATCAGCCGCAGCCCTGGCAGCGCCTACCGCGGAAGCCGCCCTCCGGGGCGCGGGCATCCCACGCTCGGCGCGTCCCGCCCGCGATGCCGCAGGGCAGAGACTGGGCTGGGCTGGGCTGGGTTNCAGCAGCCTCCTGCGCGGGGCCGGCGGTGTCCGTGCATGCCAAACGCGGCCGCAGGGATGCAGGCGATCCGCCCGCGGCGCGGGGCAGGATGCTCCGGGAGCCGAGAGGGGCAGGAAAACCGGGATGCAGCGCCAGCGGCCGCTCCCGCCCGCCGCCGGCAGCAGCAGGGCTGGCCGGGCTGGCAGCCGAGCCAGCTGCCTCACTCCTGCGCTTCCCCGGGCCAAAAGCAGGGCACAGGGGAGCCAATTTAAATAAAGAGAGGGAGGGCTACCTGCACTTTCTTTCCCAGAGCATTGCGAGGAAGGGGAAACCGGCATGAGGGGAGGTGGGGCCAACGCTCAGACAACAGAGACTGAGGGAGGGTGAGGGGAATAAATTCACTCTTGGTTTACTGATACAACGGACCTAGAAAGCATTTAATTGATCTGGCATAGTATCGGTGTGCTAGTGGCCAGTGGCAGTGGTTAGAGGCTGTACTGTAAGAGCATGAGTGCTAACATACACATCCTGGCAAAAAAACCCTCAGACAAACCCAAGCCAATTCAGCCCGTTTGAATATTAAGTATGTGCTCTAAATAATTCTGTCGAAGACACGAAAACCCATGAAGTAATATTGCTTGGGAAAATCAAGTATGGCAAAACATGTTTCCATTTAGGGCAGTAAATGGCCTTCCCAGATAATGGAGGTGTTCTTAATGGCAGCTTTCCAGCCAAAGAAGAAATACCTTTTTCCTGTTGGGGAAGATGAAACAGGAAAACCCTATAAATATGATTGCTTAGACATTGAGAATATGAAATCTACAAGTGAAATAGAATTGAAAGTAAGATTCGATGTCTAAGATGCCAAACCTTAGTCACTGAACAACTAGAAAACAATAGTATGGCCAGCTGAAAGTAATCCTCTCTTGATTAACCAATGCCCCTCTCCTCACACAGTATGGTAATGTAAGGATTCTTATAGGCTGTATGTAAATGCTATAGGATTTGTATCTTGTACTAGATTGGTTAGTGTAAATTAGAATATTCAGTAGAAGAAGATTCAAAGTGTCGGGAACTTCGTGCGCTCGCTCTCTTTTTTCTCTCCCCTTCCTCTCTTATCTCGGGCCTGCTCTGAGCTGCGGCTGGCAGCTCTTAGCAGGGCCCCTAACTCCCACGCCTTGAGCAATAAACCGCATGCTCTAAGACCAGCCTTGACTCCAGAGATCTCTCGTCTCCGTCCGTCTTATCATCGTCCCGACCGTCCAATCCACCCTCCTACATTTCCCACTATTTTTTTTTTTTGTAGGGCATGAAGATTACATGAAGGAAGATTTAGGAAGTATAAAAGAAACACCCTAGAAAGCAATGGTGATTTTTCATTTTGCCAATAATGACCAGTTTTTACCCTGATTATGGATGAAAACACCTGCTTCTCAGTAAAGTTTAAATCTCTCATACCTAAAGTTAGGAAATACACATTCAACTTACTTGGAGAGGATTCACTGATCTGCCATTTTCATATTTGCTTTTAATCCCCATAGAGCACATATATTTCTCCTCTATCTATAATTTATTCTTAGTATTGTGTCCACATTCATCAGTAAAGCTGAATAATTCTCCAAATGAGGTGCAAAGAGATGAAGACTATTGTTTCTTTCGAACATAGGCATACCAGTCAGCTCTTCTTCATTGTACCCTCTCAGGAATTGTATAAAGGTTCTTATTCAACGTCAGTGCTGGACTAAAAAATCTGCCCGGAATATAGTCCCAGAACAAAGTGCAAGACTGACTACGCACCAGAAGGGGTCTCACTTGTTCCACCCCACCGTACATGGCAAAACTATAGAACCTCAAATATACGGGGACTGGACCATCAGTTGTCTGTGGAATCGAGTGGTAGGACACCAGGAAACATGACTTAGGGATAGAATTTGTGTAGATGAATTTCTGGCTGTGACTGAGCAGCTAGTTAAAATGATACATATTCAAATGCCTCTTGTTGGAGCTCTGAATGTATTTCTTTTATGAAAGGAGGAAAAAAACCTTGCATTGATAGTAAAATTAAACTTGAGTAAGTAAATATGATTATCTGAAACTGCTTTCCCAAGGCTGTATAAAGGAGACAAAATTAACCAGGCAGACGAAAATAATCCTGATTTAAAATAGAATGCACCTTGGAAGATGTACGGCATGATAACTTTGTTCAGTGGTAAAGGTAATCATATCCAATGACTAAGCTTTTGGGGTTCATAGTTAAAAGCCAGAAAAGGACTCAAATCAGAAGCAAGAACTCACAACACTCCAGACCATGGCTCCCCCCTATCCCACAGCCCCTCAAGTAATGGTTAGAACTTTTTTCTACCTTTGAAGTTCAGGAAAGAGTTTCTTGGGAAGGTACCATACTCATCATTACCTTATTCCTTTCACGTCCATTTTGCATTAGGCATCTGCCATAAACCAAAATTTTCAGCCTGTGTGATAGGCATAAAGAAGACAGAGGAGTCATAGCATGCTGCTCTTCTCTTCAATGAGTAGAGTAATAACTCTCTGAAGATGCTAGAGAGCTGAACACAATGAAGAAACATAACAGATAGCTTTAATAAACTAAAAATAGTGAGCCCAATGTATCTTCTAGCTTCCACAGAGCTTACTGTCTTTGAGATTAGCTCTATCATCACCTTCTTCTGCAAACAGTACCGTAGGGATGAGAGTTGTTATTTGCTGCAGTGTTTAATACACACCAACCTTTTTCCACATGCCTGTTTTCCATGGCCTTCTACCTTGCCTAGGCATTTGTACTTGCACAAAGTGAGTGCAAGAATACAGACTTTTGTCAGTGGCAGTGAGGAAGCTGTGATGGACAGGACATTATCATGAGATAGGAGCTTCACTTCCACCACAAAGTCCTTGGGTCCTTTGGGTAGACCACTTAAACTGCTTGTCCTTAAGGCCAAGCCTTAATTAGTTCTATTTTTAATGTATGTTTTTTGCCTATAAGCAATACTGCAGTGATTTTGAGGATATTGAGTGTAAATATGAGGAAACTGAAGCAAGGAGATTCCTTTGTATTCCCAGCACCCAGCCACTCCCCCACCCCCATTTTTGGTAAGCATAGATGGTGAAGTTTGGAAAGTACAGAAGTAAATTCTAAAGAGCTTCTTCTGTTTCCAGAGATTCGGACAATAATGATTAAAAATAGTAGTGACTATTTTAGAATATGATGGGGAGGGGGGTTTGTGTGGCTTGTGGGCCCTTTTATAATTTCAGTGAAAAAGTCAGGGTTTGAATCTCCTATTCCTGTTGGAAAATGCAAGTGCTCAGATCAGATCAGCTCCACAATCTGAGGCCTATTAGGAGATGCAAAGACGTAGCAATCCCACTAGTACTTATCCTGCTTTGATAGATTTAAAAGACAGAGCTGCCATTTTCATATTAAAACATTTTGTCCTTGAAGCATGCTCACTTCACCATCAGCATTCACCTCTAGTTCTTTGCCTCTTGTGAAGAAGCAACTTTGGTACCACAGGAAGGCAAAGCATGTAGAAGACAAATTCCATTGCTTCCTGCAACACAGAGAGATTTCTATTCTTCTTAAACCTATTGTTCATGGAAAGAGGTTTTTTTCACCCCCTCTTTTTGGATTCCTGCAATCTAACATGATAATAATTCTACACTTAGAAAGCTCTGACACAGTAAAATTTAATATCTCTGAAAATGCTACAGAATGAAAAGTTTTTGAGAAACACATTAACATCCAGACCACTCTTAGCACATCAGCAATTTCCAACATTTTCAACCGGAGAGCAAAATTAAACAAAAAGGTATTATAAGCAAACCCAGACACTACTCTCCAATCCTGTGCAAATAACAATTCCTTTATGAAATAAGAGATGCTGTGTAAATGAAAGACAGAAAGGGCCGGACCAGGAAAGCAGAGAGATGTATTGGTAAGCATGGTAGAAAACCTCTTCTATGTGGTCACTGCCTACCAGTGGAGAAACATCAGGCAGAAGAGTTTTCCCATGATATCACACCTGTTTCACACCACATACATCATAGAGCAGAATCATAAAATCACAGAACAGTTTGGTTTGGAAGGGACCTTTAAAAGTCATCTAGTGCAACATCCCTGCAATAAGCAGGGCTATCTTGAAGTAAACCTGGGCTCAGAGTCCTATCCAACCTGACCTTGAGTGTTTCCAGGGATGAGGAAACAACCACCTCTCTGACAACCTGTGCCAGTATTCTTCCCCCCCTCATTCTAAAAAACTTCTTCTTTTTATCTTATATAGATCAACCTCCTTCAGTTTAAAAAACATTGACCCTTTTCCCATCCCAACAGACCGTGATAAAACATCAGTACCCATCTTTCCTATAGGGACCCTTCAGGTATGGAAGGCTGCTGAAGGTCTCTCCAGAGCCTCTCTTCTCCAGGCTGAATGAAAATAACTCTCAGCCTTTCCTCCTCACAGGAGAGGTGCTCCAGCCCACTCTCTTGGACCAAAGGGTTTGCACTGCCCAGTGGGACAGCAAATACCAGAAAAAATAGGGCCACCCTTGCATTTAAAAATAGAGCTACCTTTGCTCACAGTGGCCACCACGGGACTACTACACAAACGTGCTGATGTGGAAAGGTGAGTTCTTCAGAACACATGTTGGGCATCTCCCAGGTTTGTGGAGGAAATGGCAGGATAGCAATAGGAAAAGAATTCAGAAGCTCTTGTTTCCAAGTCAGTGCTAGCAAATCCTTCCATTGTTACAGTCAAGAAGCACAAGTCACCTTAGTATCCAGTCAGTTTGCAGGTCTGTAAGCTAAACAAAGTTGAAAAGTACATCAATGATTAGAAGGCTACACTAATAACAGCAAGAGTGTTTTTTTCAACACACTCATATTTCGATTTACTTATGTTCATTTCATGTGATTTCTTGCAAACATCAGAGGATAGAAAGATAATTTCATGTTGTAAAGTTTGGATAAACTGTACTTAATTTTGTGCATGCCATAACTTCTTGGAAGACACAAATTTTATTGATGCTTAACCCAAATTATAATTAAATTATAAAATTAATCCACTGCTGCCACTTCTTTTCTATTCATTGCATGCCTGAGGTAGTTTTTCTGCTGTTATCTCTGCTAAGGTATTTCACAAGTCTTTTGCCACATGCTCATAATTCCCTCTTCCCCAGACACAGACACACATACTAACGTAATGTAATGTCGATATACTTACTAAATATATTATATAAATATTAATATACTTATTAAATAGCATAAAATAATATATTAAATAGTAATTAAATAATACGTTAGAGATGAAGACAACTCTGTAGATGGTTTCAAGTATATATATAAACATTATTGTATGATAATTTATAGCTATAAATCATGTCTTTTGGCAACTGACTGAAAAGCCAAAATAAAGGGTATTCTTTCTTTTATCCCAAGTCTTATAGGGATGATTTAGGGATATGATTATTTTATATATATTTGTTATTTTATATGTCTTGAGATTACCCTTAACTGATCTGCATCTGGCTTTTGCCTGGAAAAGCACCTACTTGGGCTAGCACAAGAGATCTCAGAGGTATCACAGCACACAGTACTGCAGAGAACAGAGGAAGCAGACTTGTGAGATAGCTCGTGAACTGGGCAATGCAGCACACTCAATGTACCCTTGTCAGAAGTATTTTTCTAGAGACCCTGTTTGATTGTTCCCAGTTCCAAAATATGCAAGTGGAGGACTCTCGAAGTCAGACTAGGGACACAGAAAATATAAGTTTGAGCCGACAGGTCACAAGGAGCCTTCACCATTATTTGTGGTTTCACTTCTGCAGCTACTGATAAATTGCACCACTTTACCTTCTGTTGCTCTCCAAGTATTTGTAAATCTACCTACCCTTAAATATTGAAGCTGTATGTTTGAGTGGTGTATTATACCAGGCATTCCTCTCTAATTGCAGGCTGAAGCCTTTTACAGTTCACCTTTGAAGGAGATTAAGACACATAGGCATATAACACTTATATTTTGGGACTAGAAATGTCCATGGTTGTTTGTTACTTAGGTACAAATACTGCACTTTAAATTGTAATTTATCTTAGTTTAAATAGAATTTCAAGTGTAGGCAAGCTGTCAGTTCTTTAACCTCTGCAACATATGACAGAAATAAGGATCTCATACATTCAGCTTTATGTTTATGCAAAAAGTTTCTTTGCATCTTAGCCATCATGTTCTTATTTTCACTATTTAACTTTGTGTAAATACCTTCTTAATTTTGACCTCTAACATATTTTTCTTTAAAATTTCCAATTTGGATATCAAATTTACTAAGTCATTGTGTTATAGTGTTTTCTAGTCTTGATTATTTTGCTAAAGAAAATGCAGAAAAACACAACATTTCATGAATGAGAGCAATTCACTCTGACTGTTACGCATTTCAAAGAAGACCCTATAGAACAACTCTCTTGCACTTCTGTACTTCATGTGACTTAGACGGAGGCAGTATGGAACAAGGGCAACTGCCTCACTTTGGCACATTGTACTTCAGAACTGGAAAATAGCTTAGTACCCTTTGAAAGCAGCAACGAATTACATAAATCTCTAATGCCTTCTGCTGTGGGGTTATAAAAAAACCCAAGATAATTAAATGGTATTTTCCACAGGTACTGCATTTCTGCATACATCATCCCCACAATCTCTGCCCTCCTCCCAAAGGCAGAGGCCTTCCTCTAGAGCAGACATCATCTCTGACGATGAAGCCTCCTGCAACCACTTGGTTCAGATGGGTTGAGCACGTTCAGTGTTTCATTACTGACATGTCTGCTTTCCTGAGTATTCCCTTTCACTATATTTCTGTAATCTTCTGCATGCATCAGTGCAGACAGCCAATCCTGCATTGCCTTCAGTACTTTCCCCAGCTATTCAGCTGTGCACCGCTGTTCATACTGGTTTGAGGAACTGCTCTGGCCACCAAGCCCTTACAGTGAAGGGTCTCTGTCAGTAAACGGTTCAGTCACCAAAACTGAAAAGACCACAGAGGGGCACCCTCACACTTGTGAGGAAACACGCCAGTGGCTGATGGCCCAGCAGAGACACAGCAGGCAGCACCACAGCAGCAGCAGCAAGGAAGATTACCAAATCAATGTAACACAAACAGGTATAGTGCTAGCAAATGACAGCAAAAGAACTTGGTAAAGAGCTAAAGTTGTGCTTATTAAACATGTAATGCTATGAATTAGCTAACTGTATACTTCAACTTTCACTAGGAAATCCTTCACAGAAATTTCAGCTTCAATGAAAAAATAAAGCTTGGCTAGAGTTGTAAGTAATTTTTCCACACACATTTTGAGCAGCAATGTCTTCTACTAGGCAATGGGAGGACAATTTACAGAGCTGGTGATCCTCTGCATCTCCTGACCAGTTTGTGATTTTCTTTCACAGAATAACGCAAGAAATTGTGTATGCTGAGATCTTAATGAAATTAAACAAATGAGGAATAGTCTCATTTGGTCATTCCTCTGGACAAAGATACTGCAACAAGCAGCATTACTCAAAGCGCCACTTTATCTTCTCAAGTAGATACAATTGACTGCAGTGGTTTACTTTAAAATACACTTTCAAAAACTGATAACTTTAATTTGGTCTATTTTCAACACTTTGTGGGTTTTGTTTTGATTTATTTCTGAAGTCACCTACTACGTCTACACATATTCTTGTTACATCCTGGACTCACAAACACCTGCAATTTTACACCTACATTTTCACTGGAACTATTATAAACACATATGGACAGCAGCAAACTCTGGATGGTGTTTTCCATATACTCCGTTGCAATTATTACACATTTGCATACAGTGTCACACTGGGAAAAAAACAAAGCTTGGGGGCTTTTAGACTGATCACTGATCAAAGCTGTGGGAAGAGTAGTCAATGCCTCTGGAGACAGTAATCTAGTTTCCTAGTCAGACACAACAGATGGGTGACACGGAAAGTGCCAGATGAGGGCAACAGTAAAAAACACATCAATTGTATCAAATAAGCTTTAGTCCCAGCTTGCATTTGCCTAACCACTTCCTGGGGCTGTTTTGTTTTTTTGGTTTTTTTTTTTTTTTTTTTTAATCCCATTTGCTGTTATAGGATTTGGACCCTTTTCCTGCTCAGATCTACAGCTTAGATCCTCAAAAGAAACCACAGAAATTAAAAATCCAGAAACTAGCTTTTCATTGCTATGTTTACATTGCATCACATTTGTTTCACAGTTTATAGACAAAGTAAATCATTTGAAAAGCCATCACTTATTCTCCAAAAAATCTGCCCAAAAATGTGTTGATTTTGATGACAATTTTAAAATTGTTTGTGAACCTTCATACTAAGTGAATAGCAACAACAATCCTTATTCATACAGTTCTAAACTCTTAAATGAGACAGCAGAGTGAAACTGGAATATGAAACTGCACTGTAGAAGAATCTTTTTTTTTTTTTTTTCTTTTTGGTACAGAACAACTGTAGTACTACTCGACTACCTACTAGTTTACTTAAGGAGACAAGTTGTCCATACTTCTTCACTTCTCTAAAGAAAATACACATAACTATTGGGATAGAACAGCAGAGTACCCAGGAACAGGAAAACAAAGCAAAAGAAAATAAAAGAGGATTATTTTTTTGAAAGTGTCACTCAGTTATGCAACTGGTTTTTGCAATAGCCTTTAATCAAGCATTGTCTAAGACTGCACTGTGCTCATGGCTCCCCTACCACTACTATAACATTCTAGCCACTAAAACCAATACTTAATGGACAGATTCCACTGGCAATATAAAGCTGCTGGAAGGCTTTTCTGGAGGAGCTTTTTTGGCTTACCCAGCAAGACTTTGTCAGGTCAATGTCTCCACTGTAGACTGTTCCGTAACATCCAACAGGCATAGCATGTTTCTTATTTTTAAAGTGCTCTGATACTTGAGTCCCATGATTTGTGCACCTTTACTAATTCTACTGATACTTACAAATCCTTATTAATATGATTTTCAAATCACATGCCAAGACAGCACATTTATATTGTATTTTAGACTCTTCAGTACTAGAATCTGAAAAATAAATTTGGGAGACAGCAACTTGCTAATGTAGTAATCCCATATTCTATTTTATCAAACAATGATTATCCTGCCAGCCTTAATAAATAACAGATTCTCTCCAGGATTGTGTGATTTCACTCTCTCTTTCATGTTTTTAGCACTTCCTTACTATGCTAGGTCAGAAATTTTGGCTCTGTAATTTATGGCTGATTCCCAGAAGGCAAAAAAACAGATTCTTCCTGTGTTGTTGGCACTAAACTTGATGCCTCTATTGTGTTATCTGTAAAGTATCTGTTATATTGAAGACACAAATCATTAATTATTTTTCAGATTCATAATAAAGACTTTCTGATTCATCTATGGCTATGATTTACATATCATTTTACTACAGCACTTAAGCTAATTTAGTAGAGAAGAAACCGAAAACTGTCTGTTGAAGCTGGACAGACATAAGCAAGTTAGAAGTTCTAGGGAGAAAAACTTCCTGGAAAATAATAATGAACAGGTATTTGCATCAACATCTTTGATAACAATTTTTCAAAATTATTTGATGTCTGATACAATCTTCCAAGAAGTCAGCACTTGGGATTATATTTTCATTTGGGGAATTTTTAGGAAATTTTTAATTAACAGTATTTCTGTGAAAAGAACTGCACAAATACTAAATACAATCTGTTTTTCATGCAACAAGCTGCAGATATGAACATTTATGTACTCTTGGAAAAATGGTGACATTTTAGATAATTCATAATATTTTGTGTTTATTCTATGGAAATCCTCCATTTATCCTCTTTAATGGCTTGGAGGCTTTATTTCACTTTATATTAATACACACAAAGTTTCAGACCTCTGAACTAATACCCTGTCTATTTTCTGTTTTATCAAAATCTACAGATAAAATCTGTTAAAAGAATAATCTGTTTAGTATACTTTTATGGTAATTAATTACTCTCAGCAATCTATTTTTCCTTTTTAAATTATTGTTTTCTCTTATAATTTTTTTATTAGAGGCTTATAACTTTCTGTTTCACAGTGACCAGTAACAGAAAATCACATATGAGGGCATTGCCTCTTTCACTACTGATGCAGCAGAGAAGAGAAAGCAAAATGGAACATGTGATACCAGAAGGTATCTCCTGCCTTGAAAATTCCATGAATTATTTAGCTTACCCAGCTACATGTCATAATTAGTGTATTTATTTTAACTAATGTGAGAGAAAAATGCCAGCTGAATTTTTTTCAGTCCTGAAAGCACTGCTTAACCCTGTGCTAGATAATAAACTCTGACTTTCTAACTGGTGGTAAGCAATACTTGAATTCCAATTCAGGCATAGTTGGTACAAACGGGGCTAAAACAGGTGAGAGAAAAAGCTCAGTGTCCTTATCAGCCATTTTGACATCCACATAAACCTTCTTGTTAGAAGACATTTTGAGATAATGAAGAGGAAGAAACAGAAATGTATTCAAGTGCAATCAGAATAACCAATAATGGCCCTAGTTATATACGACATCTTTTTTTCCTTTTTGAAAATTCTACTAAAAATAAATTGTCAGACTTCTAACATATTTATAAAGAAAGCCTTCTCATGCGTGTATCCATGACAACCTAGATTTATATTTTGAGCTCTAGAAAGTTGTTACAGCACAGCTTACATAAATTACTTTGAAGAATGTAGCAAGATAAGATGGTTTGCTACCTGAGGTATTTTATTTAGCATAGTATATAATATTTCAACTATGCTGAAGCATAAAGGAAAGCAAAAGCATTATGTAGTGGTTTGAAGCCAGTTTTGCAATAAAATAAACCTATTTTTAATACAGGGAAAATCTATAAGCACTTTATGACAAAGAACACTGAAAATTGAAAAAAAATCTCTGAAGACTTAGTAATTGAATGTTAGCATATCATAATCAGGAAAGCAAAGAAACATAGCAGAAATGTGAAGCATAGATTGCCTGAAAAAAACCAAAATTTGTATTTACACTAGTATGTCTCCTACTGGGGTTCCATCTGGACTGCTTTGGGCACACACAACCTATTTTTTTTTTCTCTCTCTCTTACCTAGGGAAAAGGACCTGCTTTCATTACACTGAGCATTACTAAAATTGTATTTCTGTTACACATGTTTTCCTTTTGCATTTGACTTGAGAGTCGTAGTATATTATTTATATAATAGATTAACACAGTAGGCAATTTCCAAGTACAACATGGAAAGAACAGGAACATAGTTCATGAGATTTTTCCAAAACAAATATCAGTGACTTATGTAGCATTTTGCTGTCAAATAAATGCATTACCTACTTTGGACAGAGACTTTGAGGGAAGAGAGATATAATCACTTCAATAACTGTTGAGTACACTGCTAAGAATTCAAGTGGTGTTAACAACTACTGCCTCTATGACCTTTTTTTCTGAGCAGAGCCTACTGTTTTAGATTGCGAGCCAGGAAAGCAAGAAAAGCAGACATGTTCATAATAAAGCCTTTCCCTGAGCTATCTGCTAAGGGAAAAAGTTCTTGACCTCAGAGATGCAATGGCTGCGTGACACATCACCAGGTAGCCTGGCACTGTGTAAATTCCTTATTTCTAGAACCACACGAGCACCTTGGGGTCTCTGGCCATGGGGAATCTCCAGTGGAGAGGTATCTAGCTGAGGGCTACCCAACAAGATTAAAGTGAAATTCAACACCTCCATAAAATGCAGCAGCACAAGTTTCTTCTGAAAGCCCAAGACATGGACTTCAAGGACTGCAACCTAGCCATTATCTGCACCTTGTGAATTCTTGTAATGATAGATCCTCACATTAGCTCAGTTGGTTAAAGCATGATGCTAAAAACACCAAGGTCATGGGTTGATCCCTGTACAGCCCATTCACTTAAGAGTTAGACTTGATGAGCCTTTTTGATCCCTTCCAACTCAGAATATTCTGTGATTCTGTGACAGAAAAACAACAGAAATTAAGCTGATACGGGGATGGCACAAGTTTTGCAGCATATGTTTCTGAAGGAGAGCCAGCAATTGAGAGGGATGTTCACCCTGCATGTGTCCCCAGCTGGTCAGTTGTCGTCTTCTCTGGCCTGTTGTCTCCTCCCTCATTTCCTGATAGATGGGAAATAACTACCCTATGACTCCCTCTTCTTGCCTGCAACAATGGCCTATATGTACAACATAATAGTCCTGTGGGTCAGAACATTTGCTCTCTTTTTCTTAACTGTATTAAGGCAAATTTAGAGCTAATTTTCTTAATAAGGCAAATTTAATTTCAGTCACATGTATAAATATTTGTGGGCACAGTTCATGCAACTCAGAAGTACTGCCAGAGCCTTAGGGAGACAAAGATAACACTTTTATGGGAAGGATTTCACAACAAAACATCATTATAAACATATAAACCTTTCACTCAAATTATTTTTCTTTCATATTACAGAACATTATTCTCTACAATCTAGTCCTATGTTTTATGTAATGAAATGTCATTTACGATTATGTATTTATCATAACTGATTAAACAATCTATTCCTCTGATAGCCAGTAGTTTTCCATGGAAATTAATTTTTTGGCCCATTAAATATATTACCTAACATATGCCCATCAACCAGCACAATTGATGTGTAAGGTTTTTATGCAGACAGCAATGGCTCAAGAGCCACCACGTACAAATACTTACAAGAGTTAAAAGCAAGAACAGATGCAAGTGTGATGCTACATGAAATTCTGCGAAGTTTAAATGCTTTAATTAAGACTACCAAGCAAGCCTATTTGATGCATTTCCTTTGGTATTGATTAAAGAGNTTAACTGTATTAAGGCAAATTTAGAGCTAATTTTCTTAATAAGGCAAATTTAATTTCAGTCACATGTATAAATATTTGTGGGCACAGTTCATGCAACTCAGAAGTACTGCCAGAGCCTTAGGGAGACAAAGATAACACTTTTATGGGAAGGATTTCACAACAAAACATCATTATAAACATATAAACCTTTCACTCAAATTATTTTTCTTTCATATTACAGAACATTATTCTCTACAATCTAGTCCTATGTTTTATGTAATGAAATGTCATTTACCATTATGTATTTATCATAACTGATTAAACAATCTATTCCTCTGATAGCCAGTAGTTTTCCATGGAAATTAATTTTTTGGCCCATTAAATATATTACCTAACATATGCCCATCAACCAGCACAATTGATGTGTAAGGTTTTTATGCAGACAGCAATGGCTCAAGAGCCACCATGTACAAATACTTAAAAGAGTTAAAAGCAAGTACAGATGCCATGCCATGCAAGTGTGATGCTACATGAAATTCTGCGAAGTTTAAATGCTTTAATTAAGACTACAAAGCAAGCCTATTTGATGCATTTCCTTTGGTATTGATTAAAGAGTGTCAAGCAGTTGTACATTAGGATCTGGGAAATCAGTGTTTTGTACCAATATTAAGATACTAAAAAGTTACAGTTATTACTCCTGTCTAGAGTTATCCTCTATGCTGCAAATGAAGAGATTTTCCTTTGCACTGTTTCAATAATACTAAAAAATTACCTTAAAAGTTACAATTTTACAAAGACCACTTTGAAATATTGCTCCTGTCTAAGAGTTCTTACGAAGCAGCCTTGAACAATGCCACATGATAATGGCTGGACACAATGAAATGCAAAATAGAATTAAGTGCTATTAGTATAAATTTCAGAGCACAGTTTTCTGCTTTAGTTCTACTTTTCCCTGCTCATCTCAGCTAGAAAGTCCAACTTAGTGAAGTTACATCTGACTCTACTTGAAATAGTTGCTTAGTTGCCACTAACCTGTCATGGTTGAGACGGACATGACACACA